>JACSZP010007717.1:0-19799 GCA_016161895.1 Pinna nobilis | reverse complement strand
ACCCCGTATGATTCATCTTTTATATTCCAAACATAACAATTCTGAATGCTTTTAAAAGTATGTTTTTGATTTATGTATTGTCCTATGTTGTAAAGATGTGTATCATTTTACGTTTAAAGAATTTGGTGTTGACGTAATCAAAATCCGAAAACAAATGATTTCCTATAATTATAAGAGTCTGAAAGGCGTTTTTTACAATACAATTGTGTATCGGGGGTATTTATGTACCAAAGCATTAAGTAAATCTTAATGCTCGAGTGATTGTTTTCTAAGATTGATTTGGTGTATTAGTGTGTGTGGTCGCTTCTCCTTAATGAACATAATGGGTTTTTGTCAATAATTTATATATATATATGAAATATTATGGATGTGAAACATCCGTAATAAAATGATAGAAAATCATTTTCAGCTTTGTTTTTAGTATATTCTGGTGATGTGATACTCAAATATTTGGCCATATTACAACACAATTCTGCTCGATGAATTTGAAAGGCCTGTTGGTCTGCATGTGTTTGCCCGGTCAAAACTTTGATTCTAGTTGAAGCGAAATCTCAGCAACTAAGTTGTATAGAAATATGACTTATTTATCCGTGGCCTGTGGTAATTAGAACTTTTATTCTATTCCATGAAGGAGTCTTGTGAAAAATGGTTTAAAATACCAATGAGGGCATTCCAAATTTAAACACCAAAACCTTTTCCTGTTTCACTCGTTTAGGCTAAGTAGAGTGATATTTGGTCCATTGTTGAAAAATAAACACGTTTATTCATTTTTTTGTGGTTCATTTCAAAACGAAAATATTCAATGAACTAATCAGGCGACATAGAGTTGGATGAAGCTCTAATCACAGTTAAAATATATACACATAGTTGATGAATTTTGAAATCATTCATAAAGAAATCTCAATTTACAGAGAAAAATCAATTTATATTAAGCACTGGCACTACCTGTCATATTCATATAAATTAGTCAATGTCATCAATGATGCCACCCAAACTGATGAAGAATAGAGTTATGATACCCCTTCAAAGTAGATGTAACTTTATAGTACGTTGTGATCCCAACTTATATTTTTTAAAAAAACTTCAAACTGAAATAGGTTGATACCGGCGTCTCTGAATAAACTTAGCATAGCAAGCCCGGTTCTAGTCGTATGTAGGAATCTTTTATCCTAACTACTACGTTTTCTTCCATTTCTTATGTATGGTTGATTCAGGCATCACATATCATCGTTGTCACGTGACTGTCACATAACTATATACAAATCCCTCTCAAACATCCATAGTTGCATATCTGTGCGTTATATTTATCTTTCTCTGCCGCTTTACCAGTTCTCGGTAGATAGCTGGAGACACGGCCATAGGCGTTTTAACTTTCTCCTTGTCCTGATCTCTCTTATAGAATAACTCATCATCCTTTGATTCTTTCCTATCGTTATTCGTAAATGTCGTTTCATCCTCGATCGGGACTGAATTTTCATCACACTGATCAATCTCGGCCATTTCAGTTTTTTCATCTTCCAAACCATTTTCGTCATTGATTAAATTTGATTGACTGCCTGTTTGCATACGTTCGGATACGGGTTCTGTATTTACAACACTTTCTTCCACTTCCTCTGGTGCAGTAGGTTCCTGCTCCAATGTGACGTCATCTCGTGGAGATCTTTCTTCAGGTGGAATTACTTCCATATTTTCAGTAGCTTGCTCCGTATTCACAACTTTCTTATCTACACCGTTTTCACTTTCTTGGAGCGGGACTGCGACATTGATTAAAGGCGGTTCTGTGTCTATCTCTGTGTCATTCAACGGCAAGGGATGAATTTTATACTTCTTTGATTTGTGTTTTTTATGCTTTTTGGTTTTTTTCTTTACGTCTGATTCCCCAGACATTATCTGATCATCCACTGGCGACACATCGGTCGGAACCTTAGCTTCTTGAATCTTTTGATTGGAAACTAGATATGGGTTACCGTTCAGCGGATCTTCCGTCTCCATTGGTTGTTGTTTCACAGTTTCGTCCAAATCGGGTGTCTCGTGCATCTTTGATTTCTCTGATTTGTTTTTGTGCTTTTTGTGCTTTTTCTTTTTTGGAGCACTCTCCTCTGAATGCAGTGTGGCGTCAAGCATCATAGGGACATCAGCTGGAACTCTAGGTTCGTCCATAATAGCATTGCTTGGAGATGTGTTCAAATCTGACAACTCTTCATCCTTTCGTTTCCGTTCTTTCCGTTTCTTCTTCTTGTGTCTTTTCCGGTCCGCACTTTCCTCGGCCGTTTCATTTACCATATTTACTGTGGGATCACTGGTTCCTTGCAACCATATAGGGGCGAGCACTGGCTTCTTCACCACATCACCTATGACGGGCATCGTCGGAGCTACAACTGGCGGGAGTCCATTACACTCTAGTTGGTCGGTAGACTTCTCTCCGTCGTCCTTTTGTTTCTCGATCAACTCATTATTCTGTGTATTCCTGTCCGCCTCATTGCTAAAATAAATGAAAAACATAAATCCTTTGAAATTGCACGCATCTGATTATTTCATTTAACAAATCAAAGCATCTTTTTGATATACTTAATGGCAATAATGATACTGGGAAATAAAACGGTTTTGATATGAGGAAGTTTTAAAGTAAAATAAATGTTAGTTGGGAAGAAAAAACGACATATACATGTATTTCGCATTCAAATAAATACCAAGGGGTTTTAAAAGTCCAAGTCCTTCTAAATAATATGGTAAATATGACAAGTTGGCAAAAAATACGAAAAATGAAATCCATGGAACGGAAGGACAGAAAACCAGGAAAATGAAACAATGAAAACTAAAAAAGTCTTCATAAGAACAAAAGTTAACCCTGGATAAGGCGTGAGATCAGGTGAACGGGAAGAATATATAAAACATACTTACCTGTCGTTGGCCCCGGATGTACTTTTCTCTAAACTTCTTCGTAATAACACAACAACGCAGACGAGAAGGGCGATGACGACGACTAGTAGGATGCCTAATGGTAGGACTACCGACACTATAAACGCCGCACCCAGGGTACACTGGTACGAGTTGTTATCCTCCACACAGTTATACAGAGGGCCGCATGGGTTTCCGTCACAGGCTCCACTAGCTGCAATTTAAATTGATTCATATATAAATGTAGTAAGACATTATACTGAAGTAAATACAATGTACTGACATATACGTTACTGTTCTGCTAAAACGTGATAAAACTGAATTTTGGGGCATTGTTTTTTACCACACGCGTAATCATTAGGGCATTTAACTAAACAGCTTGTATTAATTGCTAAATATATTATATCCGAATTTATGTCATCAAATGATCATGGTTATGTGTGTTGCATTAACATGCCTTAAATTGAACAGTTTTCCTCCTATGCGCATGATGTTAACATGGTGACGCCCTTTTGCAATGTTTACATATAACTGAAAGGTCATAAAAATTCCATTCATTGCCCAGATAATCGATATAGTTGCTCTCCTTTTCTTCGATATCAATTTTCAGAAATAGGTTTGAATATCTAGGGATATAAATGAAATAGTAACAAGATATATAATACAGGTTGGAAGTAAACCGGTCTCAGCATAAACAATAATTGTAAATCCTGATTAGTTAATTTTATGGGATCAGATATCCGGGAGAGATTAGCGTCACCTGTCAAAATGTTTCTCTGAATTTGTTTCCTCGGTCTGATCCAGATTACAGACGATTTGCACAGAATTCCGGAATTTGACACAAAAACAAGGTAAAGCCTTCAAACTGGGTCGAAACGATGGAGGTTCTTTGTAAAAATTGGGTTGACATTATTTTAATGTAAAATTCAGAATTCGTATATTACAACTCAGGTGGCTGGCGTCTTGAAATAACCTTTATTCCCCCGTAAATTATGGCAATCGACGATGAAATTAGTTTAATAACATGTAGTTGTAATTGGTCTGTACCAATCATAAGGCACATAGCCGCTCATAGGCCTCCGTACCAGAGTGATTTTGAACACTGAAACCTAAAAACACGAATCTCATCGCTTCTGATTCATATCTGTTTTCGGTCGATTCCAGTTATGTGGGGAAGTTTAAAAACTTTATGTAAAGCCTGTGATCCTTCTCCAGTTAAAATGAATTTGCGTGCAACCATATGATGAAAGATTGATAAAGTAGTACAAAAAATAAATAAAAGCATCTTAGTACTACATAAAACTTACTAATTACTTTCATACTCACTTTTTGATGCAGGTGTGCTCGTTCTACTCATGGGATGACTTGACGTTCCTAATTTCGCAGGTGAAACTGTAAGCGGGGATACCAGTCTACTTGTTACAGTCGTTGGAGTCCGCGGTGTGGAGTTTGATGTGGTAGGTATTCCAGCTACAGGACCTGATGGGGTTGACGCATTACTTGTAGAAGCAGATGTTGGTACTCCGGTTGTTCTGCTGGATAAAGCCGGTATTCCTGCTGCAGGACTTGACGTAGTTGGAATTACGCTCGCAAAAATTGATATGCTAGACAACCCATTTGACATAGCACTTGAAGAGCTCGATATCATTGCTGTGGTACTTGCTGGCGTTGGAAAACTTGATTTCAGGAGAGTTGTGATTGGTGTTGTAGGGCTTATCATGTTCAGATTCATGCTCGTGAGAAGTGACGTAGATATTACGTCAGCCGTAGTTCTATATGTGACAGCTGTGTTGGTAGAAGTTCGTTCTGTAGTTGGAACTCCAGATTTGGAGCTATGTATTTCAAGTATACTGCTATATGTAGATAATTCAATATTAAGTGTCGATGTTGTGATTTCCCCGGTCATTGCACTAGATGGGGAAAGAATCTCAGTTGCCCCACGTGTTGATGATATTCCAAATAACAGACCGGATGTAGTCGATTTAACCGTGGAAGGAGTAGGGGCAATTGGTACCTCGGAAGACAGACTAGCTGTGCTACTTTTTATGGTAGAAGGATTCGTTGTACTTATGACTTCTGTTGTAGAACTTGTTGTAATAGATTCTTTGGTATCAGGGCTTGAATAGGATGTGAGGGATATTTCTACAACTGTGCTTGATTCTTCAGTTGGCAATCTTGTTGAGATAACTTCCGCGGCTATTGATCCTGTTCTACTTGGACTTAATGCCACACTATAAGCACTTCCGTGTGCATTTGGAACTGTAGTAAGCGCAACAGCAGACGTCAAGTCAACTTCAGAATTTGCAGGGCTTTGTGATGTAACGAGGGATAATACAGTAATTTCATTTAAAGCACTTATTAATGTTGTGTGTGCTGCGGTCACTAAATAGTCTGTTCCATTAGAAATACCTAATGACGTCATGTGATCAGATGTTACGGCACGTTGAGTGGTGCTTGTTTGTGTCGTTGAAAATGCCATGTTATAGGAAGTAGTTGGTGATATCAGCTGAGCTTTAGAATCACTTGCAATGTGTGTTACCTGAGGTGATGTGACTATAACATTTGAAAAATAGGATGTCATGGGAACCGGAGCGCCATTGACGTCAGTATTTTCGACTGATGGTGTAACATTTGTTTTACTTGTGATCGAAACTTGTGATAAAGTAGCTTCGTGCGTCGAGATGCTTGGCAAAATACTGTTATTAACCATTTTTGAATTATTTAGTGGCATCGGAGTGGTTGCATGACCCGAAAACAATGTTGAACCCACATTAGTATTAGCAGTGGTTGTGTTCAGTAACAGAGTGTCAGTTACTTCATCTGTACCACTAAATGTTTCTGTTGTCTGGACTCCAGATGTAGTGCTAGTTCTGCCTGGCATAAGTGAAGGTTGCACTGTATCGTTTGGTCTGTTCGTTACATTTACTTCAGGAAAACCGGTAACAGAATTCAATGTGTTAATATTTGAAACCTGCTTGGTTGTTCCGGTGCTAGTTTCCGATATGTTATCATAAGAAGATACTGTTGTTACTCTATACTCTATTATAGAGCTTGCGTCTCTCGGTAAGGTCTGGGTATAAGTACCGGAAACATTTGTCTCCGAGGCTGAAGTGAACGTAGAGTCTGTTGTCGTATCTTTTGATACATTTGATATGGGAAGATTTGTAGTAGTGTTTCCATGAAATTTTGTCGGTGACAATGTTATTCCGGTGTTTGTATCAGTTTCAGGTATGGATGTGTCTGTGGTAGTTTCCTTTGAAGGTATCGATAATGCTTCCTGAGGTGACGTAGTTGTCTCTTTAGACATCATCGTTAATGTGTCATGATCTAGAGTAACTTTTCCTGTCGACATAACTGTCGATGTGTCCTTGTCTGGCGTAGTTTCACCTGTCAACCTAGTTGTCGATGTGTCCTGATTAAAAGTAGTTTTACCTGCCGACAAACCTGTAAATATATCCTGATCTGGAGTAACTCTCTCTGTCGACATACCCATTTTTATATTCTGATCCGATGTAGCTTTACCTGCCGGCATACCTGTTGTCATATCCTGCTCCAGCGTAGTTTTCCCTGTCGACATACCTGTTATCATGTCCTGCTCTGGACTAGTTCTACCTGTCAACATTCTTGTCACTATATCATAAGCTGATGTTGTTGTATCAATTGCAGAGCTTATAGAGGAAACATGTTTTATCTGAGATGCACTAGTATCAGAAGTTTGTTCACCCGAGGAGTCGGTCGAGGACGTCGAAACATATGGAATATTTGTTATTGGTTTGTTAATTTCTGTTGTATTATCTGATCTAACAGTTACTATGGCACTAGGGCTTGTTCTTGCCTCAGAGGTGTTGTGCATTGTCGTATTGACATAAAGAGCCTCTGTGATTTGCTGTAAGGCAGTCCCCACATTAGGGCGTGTTTCTGTCGAGTAATAATTACGCTGTGTCGTTACACGTTCATGCATATCTGTTCTCTCATCCGAACGAGTGGTCGATGACAAATGATTTCTAGTAATTTCATCGGTTGATTCACGTACAAGTGTCGTTGCACTGGATTGTTGGAAGTCAATTCGTGTACTTCTATCATTCGAACCCGGTTCCATTGTTGCACGAGTGTTTAATTTTGTGTCTACAGGGGAACCTGATTGCAGGATGATAGATTCTGTTGGCCTATCCATGGAGAAAGACGCTGTTATGTCAGTGCGACTTGAAGTGCTAAATATCAAATTTATTGGAGATTTGTCATTGCTACGAGAGGTACTTGGTTGTGCAGTATGATCATCTTTGTTTTCACTGACAACTGCATTCGTAGGAAAACTTTGAAAACTTGAAGTAGTGCTATCTTTTCCCAGAATATCCGTCACTCCTGTTGACAATCTCTCCGTGTTAACATTGAATGACTCGGTATGGCTGATATGATTAATCGTCTCTGTAGTTAGTATACTATTGTCATACACAGATGACGTCTTTTTTACATCCATTGGGTGCGTTGTTGGCGGGATGCTATAATCCGAGCTCGGTATCACTAGGTTCATACCTTCTTTCGGTTTAATGTCAAGCATCGAAGCTGAAGAAGAAAAATGTACAGATTTACTCTCTTTTTAGCTTGAAATATAACCCGTCTTGTTGTTAGAATTCTCAGATTCGTGAAAGCAGAGTGATTGGCGGTGAAACAATGAAACCTTGCTATTTATCATAGAATATCTGATTGGAAAGCAGAAACAGACGAATTGGTTGATGAGGAATATTAGGACAGAAAATTGAAAGGTGTATCAATGACTGTTGCATTTATTATGAGTGCATACTGGATTTGTATGTTTCGTCAAGTTAAATGAATATTTTGGTGAAATCAATGACCAACAAGATACTTGATGAGAAGTATGGGGAGTATTGAAAATGATGGGAAAAATCTTTTTTCTTGAAAAAGATAAGGATTTGAAATAGTTTTTTTTGGTATTGTTTATAAAAAGTTTGATTTTGCAATTTAAATTACAAGTTTTGTCAATAAATTAGGTCCTCCAGAAAACCACCATTTGAGAGACGTAGGCACACATATCTTGTGATCGAATAATTTGCAATTTCCGGCAGAATATACTTTGAAAAATATGATACACATTTCCATTGACCCAGAAAAGAGGCGTATTTGTTACCCTATCTGAAATGACACGTATATAAAAAGCTTTGTATGAAGACTGAACACGACATAGAAAAACATCAGTTAGTTTGCATTCAATGAGTTGACGTCAATGCGCGATCCAGATTGCTTGACCTACAAGTCAAACATTTGAACTTGAATTGAGAAACGTCTAGTTCACTTGTTACTGTTACTAAGCAAACATGTGATATTGAATTACCTGTTGATAATACATTTCCCGATGTTCCATCACCTGATTTGGAAAGGTTCGATGCTGTGGTTGAAGTTATATCTAATGTGGCATTTTGTGTTGCTGATGTCGCTACTCCGAAAAATCTGGATAATAAAAGTAATTAGTTTAATAGAAGTAACACGTAAAACGTGTTGATATATTTAATTATTCAAAAATTGCCGATAATATGTACAAAGACATTTCTGATATTGAAGACGAAAATGTACCCCAAATAACGAACTCAATTGAATTCAATGGGAATTTTCAAATAAAAAGTAAAAATAACATAAAAAGCGATCAATCCCATAATTCCTTACAGGAATACAAACTTAAGTGTTAAACCAACACGGACTCTAGATATACCAAAGGTGGGATCAGGTACCTCGGAGCCGTAAGTATCCCTTTTCGGTCGTTCATACACGCTTTGAGTCCTATATCTTAATCAGGTAAACGGAATCAGAATCTGTGAAAACGGCCCAACAATTGGTAAAAAAACAAAACAAAACAAAAACAGACAGAATTCGACCCAATGACAGGTTTTATTATTATCTATAACTTATATGAAGACGTCACCGTGAACCGGTGAAGGGTGACAAATTTTTGCTTATGCTTATAAATTATGGCCATAGAACAGGGAGGTTTCTTTAACATGCCGACACCTACTGTGACACGGATTTTACTGTTTCATCCGAGAGACAGGAACAACCAACCGCAGTGTAACTCGGATTTGAACCACCGACCGTACGATCAGAAGGGCAACATGCTAACCACCAGACCACGGTGGCCCCTATCATCAAATATACACAACCAAGTACGCATATTGTACATGAATCTGGTTTTACATAACTAAACTTAGCAACCATTGTAAGGCTTATCTCAGAACGTTATATGCTTAAACAATTGCACCTTAAATAGATTTAGACATGCCACTTTCTGAAAAGTTCACTTTTATAATAATACGACAAAAATGACGTATTGTAATATATACGTTCGTACCAAATAATGTGAGTGTAAATAAATGTGATGCAAGTTTGTGATCAAATATACTTTTTTTTCTAAGACTGTTTAATGGAGAGCAATAAATTATGAAAACTTTGTTCGCTATTCTAGATATACCTCCATGAAGTTATCATAGGCAAATAATACAGGGTTAGGTAACATTGAAAAGTGGATCTTAATTGATAAGATACGTTGATTTATTAAAATCTTCGGTTTTGCATAATTCTTTTCTATTTTGTTTTGATTATTTTCAGTGTAAACAGTGAATGTGCTATTTGCAATTTCGGATAGATGTTTATCAATGTATAGTTTTGAGTGACCGTTTAAAGTATTTGTATAGGAAAAGACTTTCACTTCATGAATTTCTGTCTTCCATAAGAGTTAGTTTGTAAAGCAATACTATTTGAGACCATTCTATATATTTCATAATTTCACGTTTAATGTGGAATGGAAAACCAAACTTACCAACATATAGAATTATGAAGAAAGTGCAATTTTCATGTCGAAAATGTGAGATTAAGGAATTCCTTCAAGACATGGCTAAAGTTTTCATGATTCATGAAGTTGATGGTTTTTATGACGAACAAAGTAGTAAACCAAACTTGTTTATGGTAATCCTTGATATAACTCTACTTTCTGAGGGAAATTGATGATCGCAATGCCGAAGGTCCTCTTTCGTGGTCTAATAGTGTGAACAAAAATTCAAGAAGGCGAATAACCTTAATTATGGGATTCACGTAGATTTAAATGACGAGGTTTGTTTACAATAGATTAGATGGGAGGTCTAAATGGTGGGGTTTCTAACGGTCATACGACATTAATATCAATGTTGTTTTATTTCATCAGGTCAACGGTAGAAATTGTTGATAGTGATATCTTAAAAAGTCACATGAGAGGTTTTGTTGGTGTGGATACCTCAATAGATCGAGTGAGAGGTCTTTATTGGTCAGGTGACAGGTAGGAGTAAATAATTTTGTTTGATCTTATCGGGTCAAAGAGGTTTTGATAATAATGATATCCTTATAGGTCAATTGAGCGATCTAAATGTTTTCTTCTATAGGGCAGTTGGCAGGTGTTAGTGACTTTTTCATATCTGAATTGGTCAGAAGCAAAGTTTTGATAATGAGGCTATCTTAATAGACCAGAGGAGAGGTTTTGTTAACAAGAACAATCGTACTACACTTCATGTAGAGGGTAATATGAGAAATCTAAATGACAAATATTTAGCAGGTCAGGTGGGAGATGTCAGTGACCTTCTTGTAATCAATAGGTGAGATGGGAGGTTTCGATAATGAGTATATCTAAATAGATCTGATAGGATGTCTTCATGACAAGGTTTCACTTCAATAGGTTTGAAGAATGGTGGACATAGTCAGGTGGCAGGTGCTAGAGACTTTTTTCTATATCAATAGGTCAAAATACAGGTTTTGATAATAGGTTTATCGCAACTGGATGCCTTGATGACGAGGCCTTACTATATGATAGATAGATATATAGATTTAAGTCGCTATTTTGAAAGGTTTTCAGTCGCCGTCCTGTCCTTGTTGATCGTTACGGTTATCGACGTTACAGCTTATGGGGGATATGTTCCCCGTGCCTTACACCTTTTGATTAGTAAGTTTTCAATAGATAAGTTGAATGGCGTAAATAGTCGACGTTTGTGAGCTGCATTGATGGTCTTAATGGTGAGATTCTATTTCATGAAGTAAAAATGATTTCTCTTAAAGTACTACTTAGTGAAGGAAGTTTATTATTGCTGGTCCATTGGAAAAGGTAATCAAGAACTGTACTTCTTCTTATGAAACGACAAAGGTCGTAATATTGGGATTTCAGATCTATGAATCAGAGTTTTGTAGCTTAATGAATCAGATGTGTTATTACGGTGTTTGTTTACAAAAGTCATGAGAATTATCGGAACCGAGATATGTCGTTTATATACTTACAAATAAAATACTGCGAAGACCAGGTAATCGAACACTTGAATTTGTATCTTCATTTTTGTTACGAAACTGCTATGACTGTAAAGGAACAAAAACAACAGATAGTTATTAATCGAACGGAAGATACTTTACAAATCAGGTGAATGCTGAAAAACATGGGCCTCCACAAATCCAGAGGTGGGATCAGGTGTAAAGGCTAAATAAATGCCCAATGTTGACCGATTTTATCCGAAGCTATTTCTTGATTTAAAAGTTAAATTGATACAGCAATGTTAGAACATACATCATATGCTATCTCATCGTTTTCTCTAAAGCAATCAAAATCAGTATTCAAACAGCCCAAAAATATATGGATCCAATTACACATTTGTTTTATACGTTGTATTATCTAAGTTGGATTTACTTCATAACTAAACCAGTTGCTTAGCTCTGAGCAATATATCTATGACTTACCCCTTAGTTAGCTAGACAATTGAACGACAGTACTTTACCACGCAGTTGCCAAACTACAAGTTGTAGTTTGAATGTGTAGTACGTTACTAATTACAAGTTGACTAAAAATACATTGTGCAATTGGGTCCATATATATGATTATTAATAAGATACATTCATGAAAAAATATTGAATTGAGGTTTGAGCATTGCGCATTAGTCAATTTTGAAATTATCAGTAATTAAAGTTTGTAATTACTCATTACTTTTTAGCAAGAAGCTTCAGAAGAATTTTTTCAGGTTATTATTTCAGATATTGAATACTCACATTGCACTAGTTACTCTTCCGTAAGATACGTAGATCCATAGTCCGTCACAGCTGTAGCTCACACGCGAAAGTGGATATAAAATCCTAAGCTGCTATTGCAACGCCATATTAGACTAGATGCTATGTTGCGAAAAGGGTGTGGGAAATATCTTAAGTTCATTTTATTTGTATTTCGATAATTTTGAAATAATTAATTATCATGAATTCATTCAAATTTCAAACCTCTTATCTCACAAATGATGGTTAATCCGATGGACTATTTAAGTGACTTGGATTATTGATTGAATTTCGTGTACGATACGATAAGGCAACAAGAGACGTGTTGATACGGCGGGCTGTAAATACTTATATCGTGTAAGTTTAATTTACTGATATTGAACAGAAAGGCATAATCTGTATATAAATGTTAACAGATTACACATGTGCTAAAGAAAACCAATGTTCGACAAAGTATGTACAGGTTGAAAATGTCTTATATTGATGGACGTACAGTCATGGAATATAAATATTCGTCACTTACATTAATTTCTTCTCTGTCTTACATATAACCAACATTTTTTGAATGCCACAAAATCTCACAATTTGAACAAAATTGTTTATTTACTATTTTTTCATGAAGGAAATAGAATTCATATTTTGTAGCTTTTTGAAATTTAGATAAACGCTTTGATAATTCTGAGAAAATAATGATTTTGAAGAGGATAAAACTTTTAAAGGAAAATTTTGTAATTTTTCATATGACTTAAAGAATAATAAGGGAACTTAACAAATTCATCTGTAAGAAAAAGAGTTTCATCTAAGTTACTAAACACGAAAATTAAAAGATGAATGTATTTTACGAATAAGGAACTATCCTGCTTTAAATTAGCAAATATTATCAAAGTCTGATATGATCTGTGGATTTTACAAGCATTTAAGAATTGTTGATTTAATATAAACAAAGTAGGAAGTATTATATGTGACGAATATTTATGTCCTATGACTGTATATAGGTCTCTCAAATGGAGCACCCTGACTGCTCATATACCGTGGTTGTATGCTCTTCTTTCAACCAGTGGATCTACGGTTCGAATCTCAGCGAAGCACTCCTGGATTTCCGTGTCCTTAGTATTAGCAATGATTTTTGTTTCAACGATGGTGTCATTACTCACTGCACATACTCCTTAAATGCCGAATATTGCTCAAACATTGAACCCCTGCGCCTAACAATACAGCGATACCCCAATTATTCAATTGATAAATAGTTGTCTTTATGTTATCTGATCTATATTATGGCATTGATTTGTTGTACCCCGAATTCGAACAAGGTCCTTTCATATTCGAGGCTCAGGTTCTAGCCACCTGGTCATTATGTTCTTCGGTTCCCTCTAAATGTTCATGGTTGAAATTGACTTTAAGGTCAAGTTTACCACACATCAAAGAAAACTAAATTACGTTCCGAAACTAAGGAATGTATATCATATAAAATTTCATTTTAGTCATTTCATTGACTGGCTGATGGCAGCAGCACGGATGACAAATTCCTAAACATCAAACTAATAAAATTACGACGTGGAGATGCCGGGGATCGAACCCGGGGCCTCTCACATGCAAAGCGAGCGCTCTACCACTGAGCTACATCCCCGTCTATGTACTCCTGATGAGTGTTTGGATTCAAACTACTAATTCAAGTGCAGAGCTAAAATTACACGCATGTCTTTGTTATGAGCCAACTCGCCTGTATAATAGTCAATCGGATTACCTATCTGTATACCGTAGCATAAATTCTGCCATGTTATCATTATCTCGACATAGTCACTGTCAGTTGACAACAGTGTGACATGTAAAATACTTTGAAGTATAGAACTTTTAATTTAACACTCATTTATCGTTTTTGCGCTAATTTTAGATTGCGCTAATAAGTCCAAACAAACTATAGAGCGCCAAAATAAGAGTGCACTAATATACGTACATGCAAAGTGGTTGAAGCCAATCCTTACCCTGGAGATGATTGACTCTGATTGTAAGATAGGACATATCAATTGATACTGTATTAGCAATCCTGTCTCCAGCTATTTTATACCATTATTCCTACAGATAACAACTTGGTGTATTTCAAGTTTATAAAGCATTGAGCATTTGGCTTTGTGCTGCAACGAGTGAAGTTCGATTTTCTATGTTGTAACTAGGTTGTTGTTGCTGCTAGCTGTTCAATTAGTTGTTGTTTTTGACGATCCATTCAAAAATCTTTCAATCAAATGATAATGAAGGAATTCGAATTTTTACCTGCACTTGACAATTAAGACCGTTTAACTATGATGTGTATATATGAATATGTAGATTCATATAGATTCTATTTTATAACTTGGTTTTTGAAGCTGCGTATATCACACTTTGCACTATAGAAAGACATAGGGTAAATTGTAAATTTATTAATTTGTGCTAAAACAAGGCTTATGAGATATTGAACACTTGTACAACTCATTAATTCCTCAAGTTGCTGGAGTTTCACGTCGACAATATTTTCGTGGTTTTTACAGGAAAAGTTTTCCAACAGAAAGTCGGCATTCCAATTGGTACTTATTGTGCCCCTCTCCTGGCTGACAGCTTTCTCCACTCGTATGAAGCGAAATTTATTCAGTCTCTGCTCTCAACAGGAAAGAAAAACCTAGCATCTCGGTTCAGTTTTACTTACAGGTACATTGAATGTCTATCAATAACCAAGATTTTCAAAATTACCTGGAGCAGATGTATCCTATTGAACTTGAGAACAATGAGACAAGAGAGATCAGCATATCTGCTTCGTATTTAGAACTTGATTGGGATGGACGGTAAACTGAAAACCTCTTTTTATGATAAGCGTGAAGATTTCAATATCAATATTACGAACTTTCCGTTCCTAAGTAGCAATATACCGTCTTCTCCTGCCTATGGCGTTTTCATAACACAACTTATACGTTATGTCAGGGCATGTTCTTCATATGAATGTTTTATTAGGAGAGCTAGACGACTCGCGAATAAACTACTCACACAAGGATACGTCAGTGAAATATTGAAAACGTCACTACGGAAGCTTTATGGTCGATACGGTGAACTCGTTGAAGAATATGAGGTTTCCCCTTCTAGGATGCTGGATGATATTCTTCAGCATGACCATTTACACTGACTACATTAAGCTACTTAGATCAAGATCATATGACTTTTTCAACCAAAATCGACATTTTACCGAACCCATATAGTTTCAATGGTAGAACCTTTGCATTGGATGTGGTATGCCAACAGGGGACAATGACTCTTTTCGGACACCTGGTCCCATCCTGTTTGCATTTGTTTTCCGCGTTGAGACTATCATTACGCTAAACTTGTTATGTTTATGGACTGAGATTTTCAAATATCTTTCGGCACGCCTTTCGACCATCGTCCTTCAATACCCGAGGCTTAGGTTCAAACCACCTGATCACCATGACATTTGACACCCCCCCCCCTTCTAAAGACTCATGGCTGAATTTGACTTTAAAGTTGTTTACTACACATCAAGGAAAACTAAATTACGATCCTAAACTAAGGAATGTATGTCGTATAAGCAATTTCATTGACTGGCTGATGGCAGTATCACGGATGGTGAATTTCAAAACATTAAAGTAATAAAACTACGACATGGAGATGCCGGGGATCGAAACCGGGGCCTCTCACATGCAAAGCGAGCGCTCTACCACTGAGCTACATCCCCGTCTAAGTATTCCTGTCAAGTGCATTGATTCAAAGTACTAATTCAAGTGCAGAGCTAAAATTACACGTATATCTTTGTTATGAGACAACTCGCCTGTATATTGGTCAATCGGATTACTTATCTGTATGCTGTAGTATAAATACTACCATGTTATCATTATCTCGACACAGTCACTGTCAGTTGACAACAGTGTGACATGTAAAAAACTTTGAAGTATAGAACTTTTAATTTAACATTCATTTATCGTTTTTGCGCTAATTTTAGATTGCGCTAATAAGTCCAAACGAACTATAGAGCGCCAACAGAAGAGTGCGCTAATATACGTACATACACAGTGATTGAAGTTTATCTTTACACCGGGGATTATTGGGTCTGACTTTTATCAATTGATACTGTATTGATAATCCTGTTTCCAACCATTTTACACCATTATTCCTACAGATTACGACTTGATGTATTTCAAGGTAATAAAGCATTGATCATTTGGCTTCGTGCTGCAACGAGTGAAGTTCAATTTTCTATGTTGTACTAGGCTGTTGTTGTTGCTGCTAGCTGTTGAATTTGTTGTTGTTTGAATTTGATTTCAAGAATTTTTCAATCAGTTGACATTAAAGGGATTATAATTTTACCTGCACTTGGCAATTTAGATCATTTAACAATGACGAGTATATATGAATATGTAAATTCATGTAGATTCTATTTTATAACTTGGTTTTTGAAGCTGTGTATAAAACACTTTGCACTATAGCAAGACATATGGTGAATTGTAAAGTATTTATTTTTGTTGAAACAAGGCTTTGGAGATATTGCACACTTGTACAACTCACAAATTCATCAAGTAGCTGGTATTTTCGTGGTTATAGCAGGAAAAGTTTTCTAACAGTTTGTCGGCATTCCAATTGGTAATAATTGTGCCCCTCTCCTGACTGATATATTTCTCTATTCGTAGGAAGCGGAAGTTTTAGAGTCTCTGCTCTCAACAGGAAAGAAATAGTTAGCACCTCGGTTCAATTTTACTTACAGGTGCATAGACTGTCTATCAATAACCAAGATTTTCAAAATTGTCTGGGGCAGATATATCCTATTAAACTTGATATCTATGAGACTACCAGAGAGTAGCACGTCCGCTCCTTATTTAGACCTACTCTTATCGATTTAGACCTACTCTTATCGATTGGTTAAGACGGTAAACTGCAAATCTCTCTTTATGTTAAGCCTGAAGATTTCAATTTCAATATTACGAACTTTCCGTTCCGTAGTAGCAATATACCGTCTTCTCCTACCTATGACATTTTCATTACACAACTTATACATTATGTCAACGCATGTTCTTCATATAAATGTTTTATTAGGAGAGACAGAAGACTCGCGAATAAACTACTCACACTAGGATACGTTAGTGAAAGATTGGGCTTCACTACAGAAGCTTTATGGTCGATACGATGAACTCGTTAAACAATATGAGGTTTCCCTTTCTAGGATGCTGGATGTTATTCTTCAGCAAGACCATTTACAATTAACTACATTTAACTAGTTAGATCAAGAGCATATGACATTTTCAACCAAAATCGACATTTTACCGAACTCACAGAGTTGGTAAAATAACGACGTGGAGATGCCGGGGATCGAACCCGGGGCCTCTCACATGCAAAGCGAGCGCTCTACCACTGAGCTACATCCCCGTCTATGTATTTCTGTTGAGTGCTTGGATTCAAACTACTAATTCAAGTGGAGTGAGGTTGAACATTTGCAACGGGCGTGGCATGCCAACAGGGGGACAATGACTCCTTCCGGACACCTGGTCCCATCCTGTTTGCATTTGTTTCCCACGTTGAGACTGTCATTACGCTAAACTGGTTATATTTATAGACTAAGATTGTCAAATATCCTTCCGCACGTCTTCAATTAATGACATTGGTATGTAGAACCCCTAATTCGAACAAGGTCCTTCCATTCTCGAGGCTTAGGTTCAAACCACTAGATCACCATGACATTTGACTCCCCTTCTAAAGACTCGTGGCTGAATTTGACTTAAAAGTCGTTTACTACACATCAAAGAAAACTAAATTACGCTCCTAAACTAAGGAATGTATGTCGTATAAACAATTTAATTTACTGGCTGATGGCAGTATCACGGATGACGAATTTCTAAACATCAAACTAATAAAATTACGACATGGAGATGCCGGGGATCGAACCCGGGGCCTCTCACATGCAAAGCGAGCGCTCTACCACTGAGCTACATCCCCATCTATGTATTCCTATTAAGTGTTTGGATTCAAACTACTAATTCAAGTGCAACGCTAAAATTACACGTATATCTTTGTTATGAGACAACTCGCCTTTAAATTGGTCAATCGGATTACATATCTGCATACCGAAGCATAAATACAGCCATGTTATCATTATCTGGACATAGTCACTCTCAGTTGACAACACTGTGACATGTAAAATACTTTGAAGTATAGAACCTTTAATTTCGTTGAATCTGTTGTTGTAGTTTTAACGTTCCACTCAAGAATCTTTCAATCAAGTGATAATGAAGGAATTCGAATTTTTACCTGCACTTGACAATTGAAACCATTTAACAATGGCGTGTATATATGAATATGTAGATTTATGTAGATTCTATCATATATTTTGGTTTTTGAAGCTATGTATATACCCCTATTTTCTCGTTTATGACCATCACCGATTGTGACTTATTCTTGTATTCGAAAATGTGTGACACGACGGGTGCCACACGTGGAGCAGGAGTTGCTTACCCTTCCAGAGCACCTGAACTGACTCCCGGCTTTTTAGTTGGGTTCGTGTTACACTATTTTTAGTTATAAGTGTATTTGTGTATTTCTGTTTGTAATTTTGTCTCCTTTTTGTTTTGGCCACAATATGTTCTGTCGTTGACTTATTCTTTTAGAAATGCCCCTTGGTGTCTTCTATTTCACCCATTTCTGCACTATAGCAAGATATAGAATGAATTGTAAATTATTGAAATTTGTTGAAACAAGGCTTTGGAGATATTGCACACTGGTACAATGCACGAAATCATCAAGTTGCTAGAGTTTCTCGTCGACAATATCTTCGTGGTTTTAGCAGGAAAAGTTTTCCAACAGATAAGAGGCATTCCAATGGGTACTAATTGTGCCCCTATCCTGACTGACATCATTCTTTACTTGTATGAAGCGGAATTTATTCATTCTCTGTTCTCAACAGGAAAGAAAAAGTTAGCTTCTCGTTTCAATTTTACTTACAGGTACATTGACTGTCTATCAATAACCAAGATTTTCAAAATTACCTGGGGCAGATATATCATGTAGATCAATGAGACTACAGAAATCAGCACATTTGCTTCTTATTTAGACTTACTCTTATCAATTGGGAAGGACGGTAAACTGCAAACCTCTCTTTATGATCAATTTCAATAAAACGAACATTCCGTTCCTTAGTAGCAAATTACCGTCTTCTCCTACCTATGACAATTCATTCACACAACTTATACATTATGTCAGGGCATGTTCTTCATATGAATGTTTCATTCGGAAAGTTAGACGACTCGCTGATAAACTACTCACACAAGGATACGTCAGTGAAATATTGAAAACGTCACTACAGAAGTTTTATGGTCGATACGGTAAACTCGTTAAACAATATGAGGTTCCCCTTTCTAGGATGCTGGATGAGATTCTTGAGCATGACCATTTACAGTGACTACATTTAGCTAGTTAGATCAAGATCATATAGCATTTTCAACCAAAATCGACATTTTACCGAACTCAAAGAGTTGGTAAAATTACGACATGGAGATGCCGGGGATCGAACCCGGGGCCTCTCACATGCAAAGCGAGCGCTCTTTTTTTTTTTTATCTTTTATTAAAATATATTGCATTTATATACAAATTATAAAATATAATATATTCGAAAAATAATATGGCATACAATCATACGATATCTATTTATGTCTACACATATACATTTATATAATAATAAAAATAAATAGATAAGATATATATTTTAGTTGTACTATATTAATAATTCTTTTATATAGTTGTAAATAAATACCTCCACAGGGAGAAAAAATAACCCCTGTACTATTTTGATATACATAGACCATACAAAAATAAATAGAGAGAAA
>JACSZP010007713.1:4841-15029 GCA_016161895.1 Pinna nobilis | reverse complement strand
TGTTCCTTATACAGACAAATTAACTCATGACAAAAATATACATGTACGTATGTTTATAGCACTGGACTTGGAATAGCGTAATTTAGAGGACGGGAAAGACGCTAATATCAAGATACTGCTGAAATAAACTAATACAGTATTCGGACCCGCGTATATAATTATGACTGATACACGATCAAGTTAATACTGTTTGATGTTGCTAATGGATTTGTACCAAGGGTGAATCTGATTCGTGGGGGAAAAGTGAACTTCTGAACAACCAAATTACGTGTCTCGCAAGAAATAGGATCATGTGATAGAACATAATAAAATGGAGAAGAATCGGGGGGTATTTAAAATCACAGTCCTAATCCAGGTTGCCTGAATTAGATCATTAGAGAAATTTGCCCACCAGCAGAGGTACATGGGTTGTTGTATAAAATTAAACGGAGAAGTACTACGGAACACTCCAAAATTCAAGTCCTAATCCTGACTTCATTGTGATTTACGACCTGGCTTAATCTACCATAATCCTCTTTCCTTGCCAAGTATTGCATTAACAGATCGTTTAATTGTTTCATAAGACGTAATAGTTTCGTTTCTGTGGTAACGCCGCTCGTTCTGTACATGTGTTTGTATAAATATGTAACAAATCCATATCACATCAGCTGATTCTTTTACCTGACGCGGATTAAGAACAACTATAATAGACATGTAGACAACGCCCTTTTTTAAAAGCTGGATAACTTTGAAAGAAACATTAGATTGGTTATGAAATATATCGATGTCAGTAACAAGTATCATTACAATATGAATGATATAATTTCAGACTTTTCAGGTAGCAGTATGTAATGCCTATCTCTGATGTATTGGTCACTGATCCGCCATGGCTGCAGGTGATATGGCTCTATCTAATGTTGATGCTATAACTGTAACATTAGCGAAAACCATCACATCTCGTATTTTCCCTGATTCTCGCCTTTAACATGCGGTGGGCTGTGTTTTTATGGTTTATCTGGTTCATCTACTCGCTTTTAAAATTCTAAGTGTCACCATAGTGTTTTAGTGTGCTAAAACAATAAAACTTAATAATCAGCAGTGGTCCAGAGAGTATGCGTAGTTGCGTATTTCACCCCTAAAATATGACAAAATATGCGTTGAAAATGAGCTTTTAGCGTACATATCATGCATTTTTTTCCATTTACACTCCGATTTTTTTTAAACATGCGTATCTAATTTCTGGGTAATGAAAAAGGGGATCTTTGAAGATGCCGAGGGAGCATTCAAAATTCAACAATCGAAATGCGGACATCACCACGGCCAAATCATAAAGAGACAGCACAAACAGCAATCTACACAACAATACGTATTTTAAAAAAATGGAGTAAAACACGAACCCTCGAAAAAACGGGGGTGAGCACCTGTGCTCCGGAAGGTAAGCAACTCCTGAAACCATAAAAGTGCAAACCCTCGTTAAAATGAACAGAATTTCTAAAACTATCATAATGTATCAACGAACAACAACAACAAAAATTCAGCTTTGTGGTTTATTCATCATTAAGGTTGTCGGATAGTATTTTGGTACATGACCATTTGCATTGACTGCCTTGTGCTGATCAGATCAAGAACGCATGACATTTTCAACGGACATCGACATTTTACCAAACTCGTAGGATGTCCGTCGATAGTTTGCAACGGGTGTGTCATGCCAACAGGGGGCGCTGACTACTTCCGGACACATTGTCCCATCCCAGTAGGGATTTGCAGTTGTTTTCCACATTGGGATGATTAGTATTATTCTTCAACTTGATATATCTATAAGATCTTATTCCTTACAACCTCTTCAATTTTATTCCAATAACCAAAAGAAATTCTACAAAAGATTTCAAACGACCAACAGAAAAGCTACATTTATCGACCTTTGAATCGGTTTCTTATTTCGAGCGTTTTCATATGGTATACCATTTCATATAGAATAGCAATGGTTTCACTGCTGAAACAGCAGTCTTACTTCGACACAATGGATGCGAAAAGACAAGATTATGGAAGTAACACGTTTGATTAACAAGAGGCTAATAATAAATTACATCAAAAGACAAAATCGAGTCCATCATTGTGTGTATGTAGCTGGGGTATAATGATATTTACAAAGTAACAAACAGCAGCTTGACTACCTTACGTACCGTGTCAATACCATAATAGAAAGAAGCCTCTAATTAACATCCATCAAATATTACGTACAAATACCACAATTAATTATGAAGGAGTAGGCATATCGCTTTCAAAGCTACATGTAAGTGCTAACGCTCATGTGAACCAAGTTCCGTAGAAATTGTCCCTTTACAAAGAAGACTAAGATCATTCACTTCAAGTAATAGGTAAACACAGATTATGTGTATGTTAATGGGGCACCGATTATATGCGTATGTGTATGTTTGCCCACTATAGGTTCAACACGTTGTGAAGTACCGCCGCGCTAACCAAAATTTCTGAGGAGAACACGATTTATAAACACACAGTACTCGAAACAGTAAAGGGTTAGGCGACATTTACCCACTCGTAATCAGGCCAATTTCATTACGCATAAGAAAATAACTATTCTGTAGCCCAATGCAAGTTCACAATGGTTAGTAATCAGTCAGAACTGGGGATATCAAAGAAGAAGATGAGTCTGCTTTCATTGTGAAAAAGATGGCATGATTGTGAAAGCCAAACAAAAGTAAACAGTGCGCATACCACATAAACCATACAATTATGTAAGACTAACCGAGGTTGTTCCACGTGCAGAATTTGCACGTGTATTGCATGTTTTTGTTGCCCCACTATATTAGTTTCTCTGTAAAACGGGTGTAAATCAACAATGGCACGACGGTAACTGAGGCCTCTTGAGGAAAATTTTCCCATTAAAATCACTCTTCATCGTACATGTAAGAGACTGCTTTAGTGGGGGCATTTATCTTCTTTTCAAGTTTTTAACTTTACAGAAAACATTGCTTACTTGTGATCAAATCAGATTGTTGCTATATCTATTGGATTGAAATTATGATACTTAAAGATACATTTGGACTCATTTTTCATCTTCACAGAATTAAACAATTGAAATATCACATTTGCACCAGCATATAATTAGAGGATGTAGCTGATAAAATACAAAAAAATATGCACGCAATATATAGATATCGTCGTTTAAAAAATAAAAAATACACGTTTACGGGTTGTATTCATTTCCCGCCATTTTAACAGACATGACCGATGCCTATAAGTAGGGCGAATTACGCAACATGTCCAGCACCGACATTTAAAACTTGATTTGACCATTTATAATATGAAAATCGCTTAATTATATCTATTTGTACACGATTTCGTTGTTTTCTCGTTTACGACAATTTTTTGCTAAATGAGGCCAAGTGTACCATTAATATCTAAACTTTCACGCACTTAGAACTTACGAGTGTTCTTATCGTAAGATTCTTTGTGAAAAATACCCCTGAGTATTGCAACGGTATAAAGCTCCAAACGGTAAAACAGATTGACTTCTGGCCCGACGGTTGAATGTTAAACACCTTGTGATGTACAGTCTGTTGCAGAAGTTGAATGTTAGACCCTTGTAATTAACAGTCTGTTGCAGAGGTTGAATGTTAGACCCTCGTGATTAACAGTCTGTTGCAGAGGTTGAATGTTAGACCCTTGTGATGTACAGTCTGTTGCAGAGGTGGAATGTTAGACCCTGTGTGATGTACAGTCTGTTGCAGAGGTTGAATGTTAGACCCTATGTGATGTACAGTCTGTTGCAGAGGTTGAATGTTAGACCCTTGTGATGTACAGTCTGTTGCAGAGGTTGAATGTAAGACCCTTGTGATTAACAGTCTGTTGCAGAGGTTGAATGTTAGACCCTGTGTGATGTTCAGTCTGTTGCAGAGATTGAATGTTAGACCCTATGTGATGTACAGTCTGTTGCAGAGGTTGAATGTTAGACCCTATGTGAGGTACAGTCTGTTGCAGAGGTTGAATGTTAGACCCTTGTGATGTACAGTCTGTTGCAGAGGTTGAATGTTAGACCCTGTGTGATGTACAGTCTGTTACAGTGGTTGAATTTTAGACCCTATGTGATGTACAGTCTGTTACAGAGGTTGAATGTTAGACCCTGTGTGATGTACAGTCTGTTACAGAGGTTGAATGTTAGACCCTGTGTGATGTACAGTCTGTTGCAGAGGTTGAATGTTAGACCCTATGTGATGTACAGTCTGTTGCAGAGGTTGAATGTTAGACCCTGTGTGATGTACAGTCTGTTACAGAGGTTGAATGTTAGACCCTTTGTGTTGCAGAGGTTGAATGTTAGACCCTTGTGATGTACAGTCTGTTGCAGAGGTTGACTGTTAGACCCTTGTGATGTACAGTCTGTTGCAGAGGTTGAATGTTAGACCCTTGTGATGTACAGTCTGTTGCAGAGGTTGAATATTAGACCCTTGTGATGTACAGTCTGTTGCAGAGGTTGAATGTTAGATCCTATGTGATGTACAGTCTGTTGCAGAGGTTGAATGTTAGACCCTGTGTGATGTACAGTCTGTGGCAGAGGTTGAATGTTAAACACCTTGTGATTGTGATGTGCCATCTGTTGCATAGGTTGAATGTTTAACACATTGTGAAGTAAAGGCTGTGGCAGAGGTTGAATGTTAAAAACCTTGTGATGTGCAGTTTGTGGCAGAACCTTGTATTTGCCGTCTATTGCAGGGGTTGAATGTTCAACACCTTGTGATGTGTAATCTGTGGCAGAGGTTGAATGTTAAAAACCTCGTGATGTGCAGTCTGTGGCAGAGGTTGAATGTTAAACACCTTGTGAAGTGTAGGCTGTGGCAGAGGTTGAATGTTAAACACCTTGTGAAGTGCAGGCTGTGGCAGAGGTTGAATGTTAAACACATTGTGAAGTGCGGGCGGTGGCAGAGGTTGAATGTTAAACACCTTGTGAAGTGTAGGCTGTGGCAGAGGTTGAATGTTAAACACCTTGTGAAGTGCAGGCGGTGGCAGAGGTTGAATGTTAAACACATTGTGAAGTGCAGGCTGTGGCAGAGGTTGAATGTTAAACACCTTGTGAAGTGCAGGCGGTGGCAGAGGTTGAATGTTAAACACATTGTGAAGTGCGGGCTGTGGCAGAGGTTGAATGTTAAACACATTGTGAAGTGCAGGCTGTGGCAGAGGTTGAATGTTAAACACCTTGTGAAGTGCAGGCGGTGGCAGAGGTTGAATGTTAAACACATTGTGAAGTGCAGGCGGTGGCAGAGGTTGAATGTTAAACACATTGTGAAGTGCAGGCTGTGGCAGAGGCTGAACACCACATGACTCCCAAATAACCGATCGATTTAAGAAGACTCTGATCAGATGCCCAAAGTGTTGACTTGTTGAATATTGATATATTATGACAAGTAATTTGGCTCTAAGAGTCTTCATTGATTGAAAGGTGAAATAGGTCATATTCAAGTTTAGATAAATGGAATGAAGCCTTCTGTTGGGCCTTTCATATTGCTTACCTTTTTTATTTTGGTATAGGCCCTTACATGTTATGCCTTCTTGTAATCTTCCTAGCTTATTTAAAACAAGATGATATCTTTACTTCAAAGGGCTAAAAACACTCATACATATAAGGTGAGCATTGTGTATCTAAGTTCTTAAAAAAGTGACGCCTTCAACTTGAATCTAGTCAACATGTATTTCGTCCCGGGAGAGATACGTGTATCATAAAACAAGAGAGATAAAAAAGAGCGAAATTCTCTATAAAATATAACTGTCCTTACCTTGACCAGAGTAAACATGCATATTTTCCTATGACGGGTAACTTGAGGAGTCGTTCGTCGTCGGACTGCTTTGTCTTCGTTCTTTGTGTATTCCTGGGACTGCTGGAAGTCAGACAACATATGATTAGGCGTGTATATGTATTTACTGTAAATCCAGAAATTTTCGCGGAATTTTATTTTGGCGAAAAAGTAGCTATAAAATAATTAGCGGTACTATATTTTCGCGTGTATGCATGTTAAGAAAATAGTTTATGTTGTTTGATGCGTGTTTATATCAGATGAGTATATTTAGCGAGGACATTATTTTCGCTAGTGAGTGCTGTCGCGTAACTACGCTAAAATAAAATTCTCGCGAATAAAACTGGATTTACAGTAGCAAAATCACGAAGGTCAATTAAGATATGACCCTGCATGCACATTTGACTTCATTAAACTTCCACAACACGTCATATGTATAATGTACATGTAGCTTAAATGCAGTGCCATTGAGCCACGACCTAACGGTAAAGACAAAACCAAACCGGCTATGGTATGGTATGGTATTGTTGTTTGACGTCCCACTCAAGAATATTTCACTCAAATGGAGACCATTTTGCCTGTGCTCGGGGCTGCTGGCCGAAGAGCAGGGAGGGTTCTTTAACGTGCCAATACCTACTGTGACACGGCTACAATGACAAGGGAAAGAAAATGACACATTCCCTAGTACAATATAAAATGCTTTAATTTTGGGAGTTCCTGATAAACTTTAAAACTGTTTCACATTGATTTTATACAGAGGACCCCGGATATATTGAAACGGAAGGGGAATGAATTTTTCTTTCAAATAGGCGGAGTTTTCATAATGCCTTTGATTATAAAGCAAAATAAAAAAATAGCATACTATATATAGTTTCAGATTTAATCATATAGGCTACAATTATGTATATCATGTTAAAATGAAAAGTATTGTAGGTTGAATATAATAGAGACATAAATGGTGGATTAATGTTTTCCCAGAATGCCAGACAAACGGGGATGTTCTCCTATACATAAATACTTCCCCAACGGATTATTTGCTATCGCAAGGGGGTTATCAACTCTGTAGCGAAGATGCCCTGGTTGGCTTTCTCTTCCCCGTGTCTCAGTTGGTGACAACACATCAAACATTGCTATATCATCACAATTGCCGAGCATAGGTAAAATTTGTCGCACTTCAGCCACCGGTACTTGTGTCGTCTCCGTATAAGTGGAAGATTCTTGAGTGCGACATTAAACAGCAATACAACCAACCATACGATGCTTCCGCAGAAGAAATAAGTGTCATTTAACAGATTATTCGAATAGATGTTTGAATCTGCTAAGAGCGTGTTCGACTGCGAATCGAAAGATCCGGGTTCGAGCCGCATCAACGCCACTTCGCGGTTGGCCATCCCTGTCCTTCGGATGAGACAGTAAAAACCGAGGCCTGCTCTACGGCCAGCAGTGCCGAGCATAGGCAAAATTTGTAGCCTTCACCGGCACTCGGTGACGTCTCCATATGAGTGAAATATTCTTGAGTGGGACGTTAAACAACAATACCATACAGGAGCGTGTTATACGTAATAATGCAGGCTTGTTTGTCCAACGAAGGTCATTAATGGTCACTCCTTCAGCCAGATAAAAAGATATTTATATCAACAAAACTAATATGATTAAATAATCACAATATGACCTCATTTCAGGACTTGCATGGTCTTAAATTAATATCCACTGGAATCGATGTCACAAATTCTATTATGTCAAAAACATGATATTGTTTGCATGATTTAGAAATACATGTACATGCTTTATCAATTTTTCACGAAACATTTCTAAGACCAAAACACAGACTTCGTTTCCGCAATTCTTTGGTTAATAACGGTATAGACCCTGTAACTGTTATTGCGGTCCTGTGATTTCTGTTGACAAAATGATACAGATGATGCCCGAAAAGACATACACAAATCTGAAGTAACTGATTGTTTCTTGACGTCATTTTCCGGGAATCTATACCACTTTGCCAACCAAATCTGAAGGACTGCAGTTAAAGTGAAGTGGGATCCCTGCCCCCCTCTAGATCCGCGCATGCACTATTTTTACCTTGTCTGTACAGAATTTTCTGTCTCGCTCACTCGTCGCTTTTTAGCTTTCGTTGCCTGTACGCTGTCTGTGCGGCCTCTCATATCTGACGGATGTACTTTGCCCCGGCTCCGTGGTTGTTTTAGACTTGCCTCGGGATCTGCTTGAGCCGCTGTAATTTCACCCTCTCCGGACCTGGTTCGACTTCGTGTTTGCTTTCTCGGACTAACGTCTTCGTTTGTTACCTCCTTGTATCCTTGTCCCGGGGATTTCGGGTAATAATCGTCATGGGTTTTCTGTTTTCTTAATGTCTTTGTCTTATTTTGGGTTTTCTTTTTCGAATTTTTTGAACTGCCCTTACTAAGACATCTTAATTTAGTCTGTGTGAAGTCTATACATTTTCCCTTAGAATCGACATCTCTGCCAGCACTTGCAATCTCATTCTGTCGTCTGTGATCGGTCGAGTCATTAGAACTTACGGAATGGCACGATGAGGATATGATTGACGCACCAGATTCGGTCTTGCGTACACGAATTTTCAATGAGGCTCCCGCTAAAACATTGATTTGTTCATGGTCTTTGTTAATTTTGTAATCGGTTTTTGTTTGTTTATTTCTCTTTTCCTTCTCTGGACCATTCTCTTTACTCGATTTGGCACTTTCATTTGAGTTTTTACCATCCAAAGCTTGGTTGCAACTAGCATTGCTGGGCGTTCCATTACTACCATGTTTCTCATTCAAAGTTATGCATCTATTTTCTGTGTCGGTCGAATCTTTGAAACATATTTCTGAGGACCCGGATGTATTTGCGCAAGAACTAGATGAAGATTCGCGGGTTTTCCGAGGTACATTTCCGGTTTTACATTTTGAGACCTCTTCGGAACGCTTCAGTGGAGTGTATATGAAATCTGTGTGCGACTGGAACTTGGATGGTGTATTTTCGCGCTTCTCTTGCAAACGTGCACTGCGTTTTGGCGTGACTCGTGTTTCTTTATGACACTGTGTCAGTTCCGAAGAAGACGTCGTGTTATTGACTTCAAGCGGTGTTACAGGGTTGCATAATGTAATCGAAGATTCACTTTTCCCCTTCGAAATCTGCGTCATGTTTCGCGGTTGCATAGACTGTTTATCATCCAGAGACAAAGCCACGTTTGTTGGCGCAAATACTCCCGTGCAAGAGGCGCTGGATTTCAATTTTATTGCCACAAATTCTTTAGCTTTCGAAGCTCGGTCTTCTGGTTTATTTGTCAGAGAAGTTTTGATATCTTCAATATCTGCATAATCGCTCCCAGAAAACTTTTTTTTATGCGTGCTTCTACTATCAATATATCCGTCACTTTTCGTCCTATGAACAGACCTCGAACCCCGCTTTGAGTCAACTAGGTATTCTTCATATATTTCTGCAAAACCTTTGGAAGACCTTTTGTACTCCGTAGTATCGGTATAACACCCCTTTTCACTTTTGTTTTCGAGTTTTGTATCCATCTTACTTTCTTGACCAGAAACCATCTGACCATTAACTTCAGACGACAGTTCATAATTTTCAAATGTAAAATCTGTCTCACAATTTTTCAGCAACATTTTCGGATTTGCTTCATCGTTTTCATTCAAATATTGATATTGAACAATTTTAGACTCTAACAGGGGCCCCTCGTTTCTTTCTGGTTTTGACTTGATTGGAGTTAACCTTTTAAACCTGACGGTCTGAAACCCTTCCCATAATTCTTCATTGGTGACCTCACTCCTCAGTTTCTTCCGACGTGGCATGTATGCATCAGCTTCAGTCTGACCGAGACCGAGATCTTTATCATCATTATCATGTGAGTCTGTCATGGGTTGAGTGTCAGTACTGTTTTCACCATGAAAAGCAATTTTACGTCGAACTGTCGTAAATGAGCGCTCTTCCAGCTGCGTTCCTTTCGGAAATTTGCCCGGGGAATTATCTTCTGCGTCATTCATGTTACACAGCGTTAAACCACTACGTAGCTGGCAGCGACCCCTATCAGACAGATTATGTTCCTTTGACTTATTGTGTTCAGGTTCAAACAAATTACAGTCGGATTTCTTACTATCATTTTCAATACTTACATAGCCGCTTCCAACCGGACATTCCATCCTTTTAATTGTTGCATTAACACCGTTTTCGTGATCATCGTTCTTACGCTTGGTGTTTGCGGCAGCAGACGGTACAGTAACTGTTGCATTCAGAGATGCATTCCT
Organism: Pinna nobilis; assembly: GCA_016161895.1. Classification (NCBI taxonomy): domain Eukaryota; kingdom Metazoa; phylum Mollusca; class Bivalvia; order Pterioida; family Pinnidae; genus Pinna; species Pinna nobilis. Next base: position 4,966 of record JACSZP010007713.1, on the reverse strand, counting down.
AATTTGACTCCTTGGCGATGACCGGGTTGGAACTTTCTTGAATTTATCGTTTATCCTAGTAAACATGGCTAAATTTTGCAATATTTGTTTTCGCCATTTCAGTAAAGGAATCCTTAGAACTGTGC
>JACSZP010007708.1:0-17479 GCA_016161895.1 Pinna nobilis | reverse complement strand
GGCATTATTTACTTATCAGTTCACCGATGTCATCGTTGAAAAACAGCTCCTTGGATTAGGGCATCGTAAATATTTACGCATAGCTCCGACGTGATGAAAAAGTCGTAGGCTACTATCACGCAGCCAGCAGTCGAACAAAATGACGAAATCTACACTGACTAGCTGAGTCACCGTCAATGAGCCTCGCATCTCTGGTTGTGATCAGTATTTGTTATTGTTTGTAAAAAAAAATTCAAATTAAACGTTTGTTATAGAACAAACTATTAACTTTTTAGTTTATTTTATTCGTTTATATGCTGAAATTTCATAGACTTGTAATACAAAACTTTTTATACAAACAGAAAGGATTTCCCCGAAGTTAATACATTCACCGTCAACTTAAAGTCGAGTGATTTGCTCCGGTAATGCTCACACGACACACTATCAGTTTATTGCAAATTAAACATACGAGTACAACATACAGTCAAGGGACATAAATATTTGTCACTTATAATATTTCCTTCTTTGTTTATATAAAGCCAACGGGGCCTCCGTGGCTGAGTGGTTAGCGTGTTCGACTTCGAATTGGAGGGTACGGGGTTCGATTCCCACAGCGCCACTCCGCGGTTGCCCATCCCTGTTTTTCGGATGAGACGGTAAAAACCGAGGTCCCGTGTCACAGTGGGTGTTGGCACGTTAAAGATCCCTCCCTGCTCTCCAGCCAGCAGTGCCGAGCACAGGCAAAATTTGTCGATCTTCACCGGCACACGGTGACGTCACCATATGAGTGAAATATTCTTGAGTGAGACGTTAAACAACATCGCAACAACAACAACAGCATATAAAGCCAACAATTCTTATGTTTGTAAAACCCACAAATCATATCAGACTTATGTACACATTTAAAGCAGAATAATTTCTTATTTATAAATTTTATAAATTTTTTGATTATCGTGTTTAGTTTCTTAAAAGACACTCTTTTTCTCACCGATTAATTTCGTAAGTTCCTTCATTGTTCTTCAAGTCTTATGAAACTTGTCAAAATTTTCCTGAATTAGTTTTATCCTCCTCAAAATCATAATTTTCTCAAAATTAACAACGAGTATAACTTAATTTCAAAAAAACTTCAAAATAACAATTATATTTCCTTCATGAAAAAATAATCAATGAAAAAATTTAAATTCAAATTACGGGATTTTAAGGGCATTTAAAAGATGTTGGTTTTATATAAACAAAGAAGGACATATCATAAGTGACGAATATTTATGTCCCTTGACTGTAGGTAATATGAAGGAAGTTACAGTCAATATTCAAAGATAAAACTTACGTCCATGATCGTGTGAAGCGTACTGGATGATTGCTTATATCGAATGCTGTAGTTTGACCTCGGAGAAGCATATCCAGATTACTGTTAATTCCGTCTAGGTTTCCACACATTCCTGCGCTTTTGGATACATCACTTACCGACGGGTAAACGTAAACGTTCATGTATTTATATCCTGCCCAAATGTCAGCTTTTACAGATGTACCGGACGGGAATAAAATCTGAAAGAAAACGAAAATGTAGATGCTATTGATATTCTTTTCTGCTCTGACTTGATTTAACGAGCGGCGTGACTACTTAAAGTCCTTGTCACTCGCCCCTGTGAGGCAGGGAGAGAGATGACAGTTGTATGCGTGTGTGTTTGTCCTTCTTGAGTGGTCCGTATTTCCAACAGCTTTTATAGTGCCACGAATCTTGCACAGCTGACAAAGGTATCAACCATACATCATAGACCGTTTACCCTCCATCTATAATCGAACCAGGGACCCCAATATTTGAAGTCCGGCGCTCAACCGACTGAGTTAAATCTCTCCGTTTGCTTTTGATGTTGCCATGTTTTCTATTTATTATATAGTTATTATCCAAATAATAATAAAACGCTGAAATAAAGTTATAACAAATGAAGTTTTCCCAAGCCGGCACGTGAGGCGTTATCCCTGTAAAAGCTATGTTTCTGAAAGGCAGATCATATGCTGATCTAGAAGACCTCCTGGCAAAGTTTGTAGAATTTATGAATAGAAACTGAGTGAATACACGTTGTTCTTGCCACAAGTTTGACCCCACCTCCCTGAAAAAAAATACTAGATCTGCGTATGGAGACTCGGAGGGAGAGTTGCTGGTCTTCAGAACATCCGTGGTGGCGGCATGATTTTTCAGATGAGACAGTAAAATCAACCGAGGACCGCGTCATAGGTGGTCGGTGGCATAGAAAAAAAACAAGCATTCACAAAACTGTGAAAAATGTGAAAAATTCATCAGTATTTGTTGACATCTCCATAAGTGAAGTATTCTTTAGTGAGACAACAGCAAAGTGGCAACAAGAAAAACAGATATGATATGCAACATGTGAAAGAAAGTCCCTTTTACATTTTTCCTATTAACTTAAATCCAGAGCTTCACCATTTTCGAGTTTTCACTCCATGTCTATCTTGAAGGCCAGTCGTGTTTTCGCACAAAATGAACAGGAAGTTTCAAACTGGATTACACTTAGTTCAACGGGTGCAAAACCTCCTGGTTTCAACAATCTAGTCATTCCACTTTTTTTCAAGTACTAATTTGCCACGTTTAAAGATTGCACAATACACCAATCAGATGATATGTAACATCCAAAAATAGCATTTCTGCTCTCCCTACAACTCCTTAACTAGCCATATTTCCCTTCAATTAGCGATCTTAATGGAAACATTGAATAATTTAATCTTTATCTAAATGCTGGAAAAAATAAATATAAACATTCATTTGCAAATCATCTTTGAGCAAAACCACTTCTGTTAAGATTTAATCTTGTTAAAATAAGTTCAAATTGTAATTTGTTTCAAAGAATTGCTGATCCGAAGACCTTTAGGAGGCCACTGAAATGGTCAATGTCAACTTAAATTATAGAAATTGAAAAAGTTGACCTCTAATAAACTATAGAAAATCGAAACCTTGAAACTTTTCTCTGTCTGTTTGAAGACGGTAAGGGCTTGGTCGTCGCACTGTATAAAGTTGGCTATTTTAGGATTTCTGCAGAGGTCTAAAACGAAAACATCACGTCCTGCTCGAACTGCTAGACCACAGATGCAGAAGATTTTGGTGTTGCACTGAGCATTTTTAATTTGAACCTGAAAAAAATGTTGGGAATGTCAATGTTATGTACTCGCACAGAACACAAAAAGGACTGTACTGTAAGAAACAAACCAAATATTGAAACTGGACCGGGTCAGATTGGAATCAATGAAACGGGTCGATCTCTCATAAATTGGACCCTCCAATAATCAAATAAAATTAACGATCCGATCAAGTTTTTGTTTTCTGAAGTTTTACTGTAATTTGAAAATGTTTCTATAACAGAAGTATGAGACACAGGTGTCAAATGTCATTTCCAAAGTTACAAGATAAGACCGATAAAGAGTATGTTACAAAACCCCACAAAGCGATTATAAATGCAAATAATTTTTATTCAAGGTACTGGGTTTCAATACACGTAGTTTTAGATCTTTTTCGGTTATTCTTTTTTTACAAATTGGCATACGGTATTACAGTTAACTTGGTTTTTTACAAATGATCATACGTATATTGATACCAAGGTATTAAATCGCTAACAGGTGACGCTCGACGATTGACGGCGGATCAGTGCTGATTTATGATGTAAATAAGGGGCGTCTGTCACTCGTAATGATAAAAATATTGGTATGATTTACAATTTGATATTTTGCAAAGCCTTAAATAAAGATATGTGACGTACAGCGATACAGCGTTGGAAAGGAAGTCAAGACAATAACGTTGTAAATTGATGATACTGGTGAAATTTTATGATTTATATTGAATATCACTTCATTCATTCATTTTACTCCTACAAACATTAAGTAGCGTTTAGGAATTCAAGCAACTGACCCTCACTATATAATTATACTTGTGTTTCAATTTAACAGCTTATTGATATCATTGGTATAACTAAACAATTACCGTACTTATTTTATTCAAATCACGTGTTCCAATACAGATGGCTTTTCTTATTCATTAATCGAGCAGACAATTCCATATTGTGCGCAATCAATTCTGCTAATTATACACTATTATACACTTAATGAGTGACTGTCACTGAATCCAACAGCAACAAATATGTTTGTGTTAGAGCCTGGCTTGGAAATGAAGTGAATTGTATCAAGATACTTGATTGGTCAATAAAATTATAATCATACCTGTTGTTCGTCTGCTTTATTTTCATACAGAATGTATGGACCAGGCTCTTGGTTTTCGTACCTCCTGCAAAATAAACGATGATACTTATTCAAAATAATGAGGAGAGGTCATGCGATTTTCAGTATATTGATGTCACACTAAAGGATCTTCCACTTTCACGGATACATCACTGAATGCCGTCGAATAGGTTTTACTAGTACTGACACAGAATGTGATACAGGGCCTCAGCTTTTAGCCTCAGCTAAAAATCAGTCAGGCACCTATATATTCGAGCCCGTATTTTCATAATCTACATGCAACCAGTCTACTGCGTGATAGCGGCGGCTTTTCCCAAGTAATTGTAATGCAAACTCGGACAAAGGATGAATGAATGTGATTAAGTCAATCTAGCTAAAGAAAATAGAACAACATACCGACCATCAAAGTTTTTCATGTGAGGGTCACCGGTACCACTGCAAACTTTTCCTTTCCAAACATCACTTTTCTTCTTCTCGTAGATGTTCACCTATTGAAAAACAATGTCAGAGAAATATTATCAATCCACATTTTCCCTGAAAGAGTCCATCAGCATGGATAGTCTAGTGGTTGGGACACAGAATTTTAATCTGAATTTTAACCATAATGAGACGATATAAAAAGTAATCAGTCGAACTGGTGGTATCTTTTAGCGGAGCCAGTGATTTATTCGGTACACGATAAACCCCTTCATTGCTCAAAAGTGCCAAGCATGGCTAAATGTGTGAACCATTCAACGTTTTCATATGTCTGGAAGATTCTCTAGTAGAGATGACAAGAGATGCAGCTGATAGAAATATTCGTTATCCATCATAATGCAACGATGGATATTTTTACATTCAGACTTTGGAAGGTTTCGGGCCGCCGAGGCCTAGTGGTTAGCGTGTTCGACTTCGAATCGAGAGGTCCGGGTTCCTAGCCTAAGCNNATTCTCCGGCATACGGTGACCTCTCCACATTGGTGAAATATTCTTGAGTGGGACGTGAAACAATAATTCAACCAACTAACCAATTTGGAAAGTTTTGTAAAAGATATTCTTAGGTGTGTTTAATCATATCCTACTACTTACTTTAATATCTGGTAACGGAACAGTTTTTTCCCATACTGCCATGTTTCCGGACCCTCCTGCGCTTTCTAGACGAATCAAAAAGCGGCTGTTTGCAGCGGAATAATCATTCAGCGCTTGGTGAACAACTCTCATGGTATATTCCTTTTCCCATTTTCCCGAGGCATAATATTCCTGGAACTTGGCACTATCATAGCCGACAATTTTATTGTTACACCGTTCACTTCCGGTTATACTATCTCCACAGCGAGCCTTTGGCGGGTTGACCATCTGAATATATGTTTCACAGGGCGGCAGTACAATCCCTTCCACTGAACCACATGCAAATGGCACCGTGGGCTTAAATCTGATCACACCCTCTCCCTGCCGCTCTACGTTAATGGCTGGGGTCAGAATCTGAAAAGAAACATATGCAGATAGTTGAAGGAACAAACAGATTTAATTGTGTACAGTCATGCCTTTTTGTAAAACTATTGGGAATCCAGTTGCACAATTCATTGTTAAATTGACTTGTAGTTAGCCACCAATAGCTTGTACTTAGCTAATTACAATGTACGTGGATTCACTCTACTACAAAATTATCAATAATGGTCAGTTAATTACGAGTTTAGATATAAAATGATTTTAGAGTAACCACAACCACAAATTTAACCATGATTAGTTCATAGTTGAAATTAACGTGTATTTTGCAACTATCAAATTCTTTGTTTTATGTTCTGTCTAATCAGTGCAATAAAAGTCGCATAACTGGACAACCAAAGAGTTAAGTGGACAACAAGTTCTTAAATCATGCCTTTAATGTTTCGTGTGTGTGTGTGTGTGTGTGTGTGTGTTGGAGGGTGAGGTATTAAAATGCCCACACCACCATAATAGTAATTTTTTTCTACTAGAAGACGTTTACATGACCAAGAGGCAAATGTGCTTCAAGTATAAAATCATAGATTTTGAAAGGTAAACAGTTCTCCTATAGAACGGTCTATAGAAGTTTAGTTCCCGTAATAGGAGAATGTGATAGAGAGGCACTGAATAAAATGACTACCTGCCTTATATGTAGTGACTGTGTCACTCAAAAAGTGGTATTTTTCCTATACAAAATATTTCAACTAAGAGACACCTGTCATATATGGCCCTTTTTGCACGATCTCTTTAAACAGGTTGGTACTTAGATTCGATAAGGTAGGAGGTGGACATAAGTTATAAAAGCCCCACTCAAGAATAATTCATTTTATATGATGACGTCACTAGATCCAGGTAAAGAGCGACACTGTATGGAATGCATCAGTTTCTCCGATGGCATGCCACACCAATCGAAGTACATGTAGTACCATCGAAAATTCCCTGGTACAATAAAGTGTCAAGTTCGATGAGAAGGTCTTATTTAACTCCTAACTTTAATTTGGCATGGGTACATCATTGAAAATCGTGTTTCAGAAAACAATCCAACGTTGAGAGGGAGACGAAAACTTTGAGATGACAGGTTTATCAACATTTGGTTTACCTTAATACCGATGAAGAAATCTGTGCTTCTGGTAAGTTCTCCAACTTCTTCTTTTCCACAGAAAATGACACCGACTTGACAGTTGATCTGCGTAAAATGAGTAAATTCTAATTACACACTGTTATCAATCTATGATATAAAAGAGGGAAGGGCTTACAAGGGTTGCAGATTTTCTTTAAAATCGCATAAAAAGAATTACATTGAAGCCTCATTATTCCGGAAAATTTTGTTCCCAAGCAAATTGTCTGGATAAATGATGCGTCCGGATTACTGAAACGTATCTACCATAATGTTGTTTCCTAGAAATGTCTGGGAGGTGAAGCATCCGGATTAATGAGGTCTGAATGTACTTGAATTCTAAAACTTTTGTGAGGTTGAACTTGGAGTAAAATATTTTAAGATGGGTATACCTTCACACGCGCAAATTTGATTTGGTTTCAAAACCAAGACAACGTATTTATATACATGTATACGAATTAATGTTCTCAAGTGCGTTGACCCATATTGTATGCACGCATGGATGGTGTTTTTCGTGTGATAAAGATCCCTAACTCATTTATAACTGTGTTGTGAGAGAAAGATCCCTAACTCATTTAAAACTGTGTTGTGAGAGAAAGATCCCTAACTCATTTAAAACTGTGTTGAGAGAGAAAGACCCCTAACTCATTTAAAACTACGTTGTGAGAGTCAGAATTTAAAAGCCCATGGCAGGAGTTTGACGACTATCTAAATGACTGAAAGATTCCTAATAGTAAAATCAACATCTTTAAGGAATGCTATACAAAAAAACTAATATGTGCATGTACTAATGAATAAATTTGATGATGTTACTGAATTTAAAGCCTTAAATATCGGTGGACCCAACTGTAATTATATTTCTAGAATAGAGGCCGTCGTGTTCTAGTAGTGAGAATGCCTGCCTTCTGATCGTGAGGGCCTGGTTTGAATCCGATCCACGCTGCGCTTTTGCCCTTCAGATCACACGGTAAAAATCGAGGTACGGTGTGCCACAGTAAGTTTCGGCACGTTAAAGACCTCTTCCTACTCCACGGCTATAAGTGCCGAGCATAGGCAAAACTTGTCGCCCATCACCGGCACACCGTCGTCTCCACATAACTGAAAGATTCTTGAGTCTGACGTCAAGCAACATTCTAACCACGCAACTAGTTTGTATCAGAGACGTCATGGCTCTGAATTGAAGTAACCTATATATTCACAAGTGAGGTCAATGAATATCAATAAGTAGACTGAGTTTTGACGTTCTCTATTGCTAGTTTGTTTCCTAAGTGAGGTGGACTTAATGGAAGGTTCCGCTGTATATCCAAATCAAACTTACCGTTGATTGTATGGTATGTAACTCTTTATTCAGGAAATCAATTTCTCGTATCTCAGCAATTCCTCCATTTACTTTCTGATTCTCAAATACAATGGTTCCATCAATATACCAGTTGACACTGTAACAATATTGCTGATCGTCGACGACTTTGAATGTGCACTGGTAAACTAGGTAAGGGATGTATCTGATTCCTTTCTTTTCCCAGGCTACTGAGCTGTACTTGGCCACCACGTTGGATACTTTGACATCAGGTGCTGTAGAATATATGTGCTTTAGGAATCAAATTACAGTCTTTCCTGCCCTAGTGACTCACTAGATTAAAGGACTACCTATCACGTGCAACCTAAATTCATTACTCCCAGAATTTTTTTCCTGTACAAATTGTCCGACTTAAGAGACCACCTGTGATATTTGACCCTATTTGTACCTTCCCGAAGACAGTCTTTTACAATAGGTTTGAATGCATATTGTTTACATAAAAACATATTGTTTTGATGTAATACCTGTTCTTCAGGTATGACGGTCTTTCTTTTTTCATAGACTATTTTCGTATTAGTTTTGAATCTTCTCAGTAACGTTTCTCAGTAAGATGTTATAGACAGAACTATTCTATAAACCAACTCAATATATAGATAACTAAGAACATAGGAAACAACGAGTTGTTTAAGATAGACTTACCATCTGCAGCCTCTTCGGTATCTGAAAAAGAAAACCGGAACATTAAAATTGTCTGTGGGATCATTCAAATGAAATACAAAATTATTTGTGTTTAAGAATATTAACATATATTTGTTTCTTTAAAGAGATAAATTTCTACTAATTCAGTCAAGAATTTTGTTGCAAGATTTGTTGTATTGGTTGTTTTGTTGTTTAACGTCCCGCTCAAAAACCTTTCACTTATTTTGAGACGTCACCGTGCGCCGGTGAACGGCAACAAGTTTAGTCTATGCTCGGCACTCATGGTCGTAGAGCAGGGAGGGTTATTTAACGTGTCAACACCTACTGTGGCACGGGACCTAGGGATTGACTGTATCATCCAAAAGACAGGGACGGCCAACCGCACCATAGCCTGAGCTCGAACCTCGGACCTCACGATTCGAAGTCAAACACGCTTACCACTAGGTAACGGCGGCCCCTTGTCATACATGCGATTTTATCCTTATTGACATAAGGATAAAAAATTGGAGAAAATAAGCAATATTTACATAACATTTAAGGGGTATAACTGAGCAAATATTGTCCCGTAATATTCCATAAGCAAAAACAAATCCAATTTTGTTTTAGTTACTTTGCCCATTTGGAATAAAGAAAATTTACTTCTACACATTGATAAAAATATCAGTTTCTATGTGCAATATGAAAATCTGCTTTTATTTGTAATTCGAGTGTGTTCTTAAGATTTAAATGCACAATCAAGCTCTTTAAGGTGTTGTTGTTGTTGCGTTGTTGTTAACGTCCCACTCAAGAATATTTCACCCATATGGAGACCTCACCGTGTGCCGATGAAGGGCGACAAATTTTGTCTGTGCTCGGCACTGCTGGCCGTAGAGCAGGGAGGGTTCTTTGACGTGCCAACACCTACTGTGGCGGACCTCGGTTTTTACTGTCTCATCCGAAAGACAGGGACGGCCAACGGCGGAGTGGCGCTGCAGGAATCGAACCCCGGACCCCTCGGCTCAAAGTCGAACACGCTAACCACTCGGTCACGGAGGCCCTTTAAGCTGTTATTTAATAAAATACAAATGAGAGATATCATGCGGTTGATTATACATACCTTACACTATCTTAAACACTTGTTTCACTCCATTCATTTCAGCATTTGAAGAATTTATTGTACTATAAACTGAGAGTAATTTTAGACTTTGAGGGGCTTCAGACCAAAAACTGACATGTTATCATAATTTCCTAAACAATGGTGATTTGTGGCTGCTGAGTCATCGTTCAGTTTCAGACTTTGACATCAAAATCGATAACAAATTTAGATTAAGAAATAGCTGCAATTTGTTTGTGCTTTTCAGGAGAAGCTACGCTGTTTTGGCAACCATTGTGTTGCAAGTCTATAAGATAGCAGTATCTGTATCACATACCGACGATCTCATTTTATTTCTTGATTCCTTTTTTCTGTTTCAAAGTTCAATTCAAGAAAATACCACTAACAATTAGAAGTCACTGAATGTCAATCACTGGCGACATTTACTAGAACCTAGGTAGCATTAAAGAGAAAAGGATATTATCTCCGTATCGAATCCTACTGTGACACCGGATCTAAGTGTTTATTTTCTCATTTGCGTGACATGTAAGAAGACTAGGATTCAGAGCATTATCCCTCGAGTTATGAGGTATGCACGCTTCTACGATGTAACACGAAGCTCTCGAATCTCGATTTTTCAATCTTCTAGCCTCAAAGCTTCCAGCAGTAGGTGCTTACCCTTCCAAAAACTTAAACCAAAAAAAGATATCGGTGAGGTTTGTGTTACTCTTTCATTAGCTTTATGTTGTTTTGGTGTGGATATTCTCTCTTTTGTGTTTTGTTGTTTGTTTTTGTTTAAGTCATGACAGTATCTTTGACTAAATTAATGATTTTTAATATCCTCTTTGTATATTCAATATTCCAATTTCGGTCTGGGTAACATAGATCTATAATGAGTATACCCGATTAAAGATCATTTTACACTACTGTCACTCTGGTACTTACTGAAACAATACGCCGATTGACTTGATCGAGTGCTGCCTAGAAAATATACATTGAACTTTCCGCAGTTCTTCACCTTGATTTGCATGGATGGCGAACAATCACCGAAGAAGCCTTTGACGCATACAGTCAGAGGGTGCTCAGCCCCATCAGCAGGTGGAAGAGGATCTAAAATAGTAAAGTACATGTATTGGGAATATTTCTATCTGAAAAGACAGGAGCTTATTCAAGATATCAGTATGCTTATTGAAGAATGCGAATGTTTCTGATTATAGAGCCAACTGGCCATATGTCTCATCAAATGAATAACAAGTACCCTTTTCACATTTATATGGATAAATATATGGGTGTATGAAAAACCTACATGAAGAGTATTCACCTCTTTAAGTTCCTACTATACTCTTTCATCAAGGAAAATAAAAACTTTCTGATATAGTCTATTTAAACATAAATGGAGATGGTGATACGAGTGAGGGGCTCAAGAACTGACCTTCGCACGGCACTCAGAGCCATTTCTCAGTGAGGGACCCTTTACGTAGTAATATATACCTTGACATAAGGCTCCAGTTCTTAAGGTCATATTCACGTCGACATGTAAAATCAGGCACACAACAGCCGCAACTCAAACCCCTCTACCCCTCCATTTGGAGATGAGATGAATACATGTATTTTTTTTTCATCACAACCACCTCTCCTGTGGCTTGTAGAAACAAATGCATGACACAAAAAAGTAAATTAACTTCAAACCTTTGAGCCATATTGGATTCGTTGTACCACAACTAGTTATTTGTGGTGCTGTTGTTGGCATGTCACTACGATCAGCTTTGTACCACGCCTGCTTCAGATATCGGTCGTTTATCGCCCTTTCGCCAATTTTCAGCTTGTTTTCCACCTGTCGGAGAGCCAGATTCGGTAATGGAGAGTAATTTGTGCATGGATCCACTGTGGCAACTGTGTAGACAAAATAAAATGATCAAACGATTTTAAAGCACAGAAAAGAAAAAAAGGTCTATATTATTTCAATCAAACACTCTTATAATTAAGATTCAGGAACATTGTAAATTAGTTTTAGTACTTGTGAACAGGTGTGGACTGAGAAAAATGAGATGGAAAGGTCTTGAAGTAGTTACCAAATAGAGGTATATCCTAATGATACTTTGTGGGTTTTTTTTTCTCTATAAAAAAGTATAGGCAACGAACAGTGATCGATCTCATACTTCCTACAAAATTTGCAAAATAAGGAGTTGGGCAAACACGGACCCCTGGATACGTAAGAGGTGGGATCAGGTGCCTAGGAGGAATAAGCATCGCCAGTTGACCGGTTATACCTGTCGTGAGCCCTATGTCTTGATCAGGTAAACGGGGTCATCCGTAGTCAAAATCAGTGTGTAAAGAACGGTCTATTTGTCGTTTAGTGATATAATTGTGTAATGACCGACTAGAAGTAAAAACCACAGCTATACCCCTATTTTTGACTATTCGGTAACTCCATTTTTTTTTTCGTGTACCCGGTTTCCTCTCGCCACAATGACCCAGCACGACCAAATCGGAGCCAACCAAATGCACTAATATAAGTTGGCATTACTTATTTGTAACTCGCGGTAAAATTAAGATTAAATATATGAAATGGCCTAATACGTCTTTTCTAAATGAAATTGATGTCAAGAGCCTTACAACAAAAAGCCATTGACAACTTTCAAGAACAACCATTTTGTGTCGGGTTTCGTGCATAAGTATCAAGTCGATTATTGCTATACCTTATCTTGAATATATATCGAAAACGTCTCCAAATAAGTAAACAACTCTTGAGTGGGACGTCAAGCAACGAACAACCAACAAACCAATATATTTACCACATAAATTACTCATATGTCCAACATAATTATATAAATTACATCGTGGTCAAATCGTATGGATGCTACTTATTGTAATAAGCTTGCTAAAAGTAACCCGCTTTCCGTTCCCTTTAATCGCCCATTACTCTGACAAAAGCTGGTTAAGTTTCGGTAGATATAAGGAGGTTTTAGAGTATCAAGGAAGCGATTTTATATTTTAATTCCGACTGAAGATTTAGTGCTTGACCTTATTTTATACTGATACGTGAAAGATCTTTCGTGAATAGAAATTCATCTTCTGGTGACGTTTTCCGACATTCTGTCGATGTCAACAAACATGATCTCCATATATTTGACCTTTTGATCACTAACAGAGCTATAATTTTGCTATACGATATAATTATTCAATCCTCGAAAAACGTTTACTTTATTTACGGTTTACGATTACGGTTTTAGATCACACAAAACAGATAACTTCGTATTCATGTTTATATTCAATCGTATGTACTAGGTTATGAATTTATCTAACAATTACAATAAGAATGCGTCACTCATAGCACATGGGGCCTCCGTGGCCAAGTGGTTAGCGTGTTCAACTGCGAATCGGAAGATCCGAGTTCGAGCCGCGTCAGCGCCACTCCGCCGTTGGCCGTCCCTGTCCTTCGGATGAGACAGTAAAAACCGAGGCCCCGTGTCACATTAGGTGATGGCACGTCAAAGAACCCTCCCTGCTCCGCGGCCAGCGGTGCCGCGCATAGGCAAAATTTTTAGCCCTTCACAGGCACACGGTGACGTCTCTATATGACTGAAACATTCTTGAGTGGAACGTTGAACAACAGTACCATACCATACCATACTCATAGCACATAATACGCAAGCACTCTAAAAGTTGCGAATGTACTTAATTAGACTATTTCCTGTATGAAGCAAATTCGGCTATCAAAAATCATTCCACGTGTATTGTAAAGTGGTTGTTACATTGTTCATATACCAATGTACTAAATGTTACATACAACAATTTTATGGTAAGGTTGTTTGTTTTGATCGTTACGAAATGCCGCTATCACAGATTATCAGAGGTATAATCCCTTTCTCTCAATAGCAAATCCATCCTTTTTCTTATCAATAAAGAACGACTTTTGCCGAGTGCGACTTATTCTCGAAATTGTCAGATGAGTGGCACGGCGGATGCCACGTGTGGAGGTGAAGCGAGAGCTGCTCGCCGATCCGGGGTGCCTGAACTCTCCCCCGATTTTAGTAAATCTGTGATGAACTACATCTTTTTGTATATGTTGTTTTGCTGCTAATTATTGGTGTGTTTTTAAATGATATGGATACGTTTCCAAATGCCGATGGAAGACTTAAAACTTAAGACTTAAAATATTCCCTCTTGGATTATTGGGTTATAAAGAATGCATGTTGTGATTACGACTGCATTGATACGAAATGTCGGTTACACGTCTCTTTGGCTCAACAAGATTCGAACCCTTCTCCTCAAGATCTGACAAGTTACCGACAGCTACGAGACCAGAACTTAACATCACAAAACTTGATAACTGTTTAATGAAATCTAGATAAGTGTACTCAATATCAATTTTGTTAATACTAGGAATTGTTTGTTCAAGCAGGTGTAACAGAGAAAATAGTTTTGCTTTAGCAAATTATGATTGTTTTTAAGAATTTATATTGACATCTTTGCTGCAGAAAAATGCATTTGTCCAATGGATGACCCCAAAGCTTGTTTTTTCCGTTTTGTGTAATTTTAAGTACATAACAAGGTTTCATTTTATCAGGTCTGTCTAATCCTTAAGTAGTTTTGTTGGTGAGCTGTTCTTGAACTTCTGATTACATAATATTTCGAGGGCGCATCAAATAGTACATAAGAGCTTTTATGTTTTACCCATGCTTGGCGCTGAGGTTATTGAGGGGTGAGAGTTTTTTTTTTATTGTTCCTGCACGTTCTGTGAGACAAGCCAGCTGATATTTTAAACTTAAGTCAAAGGTTTTCACTCAAACATTTGAATAATAATTTAAATTCTAACTTAAGTTTATTTTCCAGAAAAACCCAAGCCTTGGTCCTTCTGTTCAAAAAACAGGAATTCTGCTAAGACTTTCCGATAGAATCTGAACTTGGTCTATTACTTCATTGTATCGGTACTGTAGTCGAGAATGTCTGGTAGACACCTTTTATTTATAGTGACTCCCTATTTTAAGTGACCATCCTCACGTCCGCAAAACAATATATTCTTTAAAATTGGCCTGTATTACGCACATCCCTGTTATGCCTGAACAGTGACCGTGAATATATGCATCCAAATTCTACAATTTTTCTGAATTAAATGTGTTTGAGATAACCCCTGAAATCTGACAATAAGTACAAAAGCCGTGCATGCCTTGATTTAGCATATGGCATATGTGTGTGTGTTACAAATATAGCATCCTTGAAGATTGTATGGATACTTTGGCAAGAAGAGCTGAAAAATTGACTTTGGCGACTGACTCGGATACATGTGACTCCCTGCCTTATGTGAACATCATTTCTTTACCCTTGGAAGTCACATAAGTCAGTCTCGACTGTAGTAAAGCCAATGCTTCAGCACATCTCCAGCGTTTCACTTGCTAAATTAAAGAAAGATCCAAAGATTTAAAATCACTTACTTGCAAAGTTTAAGAATAACACAATGATGCTGAAATATATCCATAGCTATCTATCAGGCATCGATATTTGAATCCAAAATAATGAATAACCTTCATTTGTGAATAAGAAATAGGCTTTTATTGTTTTGCTTATAAAATTAATGTAGCCTATGATTTTTTGATAGTACAAGACAAATGGATAATTTATTGAAGGACAATATATTCAAATTCATGTATTAAAGCTGATCTGTCATCTATTTCTATTTTGTTTCAAACGTCACTAAAATGTTCACTTAGACGAAGAGATCACACCGTATACCAGTGGAGTTAGTTGGTTGGTTGTATTGTTATTTAACATCACTTAAGAATATCTCACTGATATGGAGACGTCACTTTGTGCCGGTAAAGGGCTACAAATTTTCCTATGCTCGGCACTTATGGCCGTAGAGCTGGGAGGGGTATTTAATGTGCAAACACCTACTGTGACATGGGACCTCGATTTATACTTTCTCATCCGAAAGACAGAGACTGTCAACCGTACCTTGGCTTTGGTTCGAGCCCCGGACCTCTCGGTTCGAAGTCGAGCACTCAAACCACTAGGCCACAGCGATCCCTCCATTATTTTTTATATACAGTCAAACCTGTTTTAAAAGACCGTCCAAGGGAAGGAGCAAAACGGGTCATATATGACAGGTGGTCTCTTAATTCAGGTGATTTATACAGGACAAATCAATTTTGGGAACCACTCATTTACGTCACAGAAGACAGTTTTTCCTTTAATTCAGTTGATCGCTAAGGCAGGTTGGACTGTAACTGGATAAAAAGGCGTAAAAGTCTTTATATTTATATATCTATAGTAGTTACGGTCAGTGACCGTGAGGATTTCTGAACGTACCAAACAACAGTTAGGGCAGTTTGAATGACGTGCGACTTTCGCTTTTAGATGCAGGTGCATGACAAATGCACAGTTGTACATTTTAACGACTAAATAAAGGTAAGTCCTAACTTTTATTCTAATCTCAAAGTCCATACAGCTCACAAGCGCTCAATTCGATAGGCTGTCTTTGATAACATTAGGAAACGTAGACAGAAGATTTGTATATGTATGCTAACAAGTAAAAATTTAACCATTTATATAAAGAGTATAAATACACTACTCCATTGCAAATTTTATTCTCAAAAGGGGAACACCCATATGATTTCATATCATTTGTCATGTTTTTGACTTATTTATTGTAAAGTTGACACCAGAGGATGATCTTCAGCATCCGTAAACAACGATAAAGTGCATTTTTATGAAGCTCTCCCCCTCTCTCTCTCTCAATGTGAGTGTGTGTAAGAATGTTTGTATAAAAATGTGCATGTTATATTTCTCCTCGGGGTATTGTCTTGAGAATGGCCATTTACAGTGACAAATCTTTCCTCGTCGCATCAGAAGCACATGACTTTTTCAACCGAAATATTCATTAACGAAGTCGTATGGCTTCTCTTACAGGTACACTTGGACTCATATAGCAAAATTTTGTCGTACACGAGATAACGACGGAATCGTGTAGAAATGGATGTAATTAAGCGATTTACACATTAAAAATTATCAAATCAACGTTTAAAAGCTCTTGCTGGACTTGTTTTGTCCGCGTAATTCGCCCTACTTATAGACATCGGTCATGCCTGTTAAAATGGCGGGAAATGAATACAACCCGCAATCGTGTATATTTGATTTTTTAAACGACGATATCTATATATTGCGTGATATTTTTTTTTGTATTTATCAGCTACATCATCTAATTATATGCTCATGCAAATGTGATAATTCAATTTTTAGCCGGGCTTATTGCTCTTTAGAGCAATAGCTCGGCTATTGTCATCCTGTTCGAACCGGATGTTGACTGCAGCACCGTCAAAATAACTTTCCGTGTGAAAGAGTAGTACATACTATCAATCGTTTTAAAGACAACACATACGCAAAATAAACAAAAATAAAAGCCATTTGAGGTGGAAAAGTAAGGTTATGTTTCTCAAAAATTATCATTTTCTGAGATTTCTATGGATGTATGCAATTCAATACTTTTATATCGACTCTCGTGATATCCCTATTAACATTTACCATAAACAGATGAAGACGCGTGTGAATATTGAAAACTTCCGGTCAGAGAATCGGGACCATTTATGATTTTGGATAATCGGAAAACA
>JACSZP010007702.1:0-17306 GCA_016161895.1 Pinna nobilis | reverse complement strand
ATGTTAAACAACAACTGAATCCGTGACAAACAGAGAGGGAGTCTCTGAAATTACCCTTTGTTGGAGATGGCATTATTATTGAGGTCCAGGTCAGTTTAGATACAACAGACTGATGACCCATACTCTCTGCTTCAGTGGACATGCTGAGATTACTTTTATATTACTGCCAGAAAACTCCATCACGATTTGATTTGCAATCTTTGATCACTTTATGTTTTTAGAATGAGAAACTCAAACAACAGATGAGAGAATTAAAGAAAGATCACAGAAAAGAGAAGGAAAACATTGTAGAAGACTTTAGCAAACAGATCAATGATTTGGAAGAAAAAGTCGCAGAGAAGAGCAGAGAGGTCGACTTGATGCAAAGTGAACTGAAGGTGGTCAAAGAATTCAGAAGAAAAAGAGGACAGATGCAAAAAGATCTGGATGATGTAAGTATTGTTGATGATTATAACTCTGTATTTTGTTTTGAAAGATCTGAGGTTGATTATATATTGATTTTTGGTTTTAGGATCAATTATTTTGCCCACAAATATCTTACACCATTTTATATATGTGTTGTTTGTCTACCATTCAAAAATATGATTTTGGGCACAAACTTTAATACTCCACTACCGAGTGACTTATCAGCACAAGGACTCGAGAATCCTTGAGATTAATCACTTGAGACAGCCAAAGCCTGTAGTAGTTGCATGTGGTTGGTGATCTGAAAGTTCGCCAGTATACTTATCAAGGAATGATGGTCTCTCCATGGAAACTTCTAGTGCCTTAGAGTTCTTTTCTCCA
The DNA here is from genome assembly GCA_016161895.1 of Pinna nobilis. Classification (NCBI taxonomy): domain Eukaryota; kingdom Metazoa; phylum Mollusca; class Bivalvia; order Pterioida; family Pinnidae; genus Pinna; species Pinna nobilis. Next base: position 16,520 of record JACSZP010007702.1, on the reverse strand, counting down.
TCAATAAAAAGTGACTGCCACCATATGACTGAATTATTGTCGAATGCGGCATAAAACCAGTAAAAAGCAAAAAACAACAAGAAAATTCATATGGTAATTGTTTTATAATTCGCTCAACTTTTATTAACAGTTTCACAAATCCATATTTCATTTCCATGTCAGATAAAAGAATCCATGTACAATGCCAACAGAGACCACAAGGCCACACTTACACGGATGGAACAGAAATTCTTTGAAGAGAAGGTAACTAGCATACTTGTATTAGGGGCTTATTAATGTACTCATAAAATTACTTATTTTGACGTCTCCATATTCATGAGTGAAATATTCTTGAGTGGGATGTTAAACAACAATACAATACAATACAAATTACTGATTTTAATTTGTTTATGTTGTGAAACCAGAAAGAAAAGTAGAGTGGAGTTGGTCTATAACGAAGTCAAATTGGAATTGACTTTTGACTTCGTTATAGGCATTCTTTGTTTTAAGCATCAGAACTTACTACATATATAGATAAATAGTCATTCTTTTTGGGGGATTTTATTTCTCTTCGTTACACCACTGAATACGCTTTAAGCCGAGTTGTTATAGACCAACTCTACTGTATCTGTTTCCTCATTCTTCGTCTTTATGAAATTATGTACAATTTTTTTCTTGATATGTCTGGGAGGGGAGGGGGGGGGGGGTCTTCAGTTACATTGGCACATATATCACTGTGCTCTGTAGTTTTCATTTAAAAGTATTGAAAACAATCCAAAAATTCAGAGAAATGGGAGAATGATAGCATCAATATACTACAATACACTGCTAAGTTGACTAAGAGAATATTTTGTTTTTTTATGTAGCATCTTTCTAATTATTCTACATCTTGTTCTTGTAGATGAGGCTTCAACAAGAGGCAAACCAAAAGATTGCAGAGCTTGCTGAGCGAGCACACACAGAAGCAATATCGTATGTTGAATTCAATATCAGAAATGTCCTCAGAGAATATAAATATAAAGTTTAATCACTAGAAGGGTTTGTTTGGAAGATAAACAAAATTAGTTCGTATTTGTAGGAATATTGCACTGTAGAGTGCTTGTCTCTTTATCAGAAAGTTCAGGACTTGAGTCTGAGCTGTGATACAACTGCTCTTTTCTGCCTTTCTGATGAGAAAAAAAATAACTTAGGTCCCATGTCAGAGTGGATAGTAGCACGTTAAAGATCACTCTCTGCTGAATGGCCCTATGTATCAAATGTAGGCTAATAAGTCCTAAGCTTTGGCATTTAGTGATATGCTCATAACATGAGCTCTTCGTGGTATTCTAGTGGAAATATATATAAAGCAAGACCAGAATTAGATAAAAACTTGGTCATAGAAATACTGTGTTGTGCATTTCAAAGTGTTGTGAATTGATACTTAGAATACATGTGCTAGTTAGATCTGTTTGCTCTCCTCTTTCAATTATGTATTGTTCCAACACATCTAACATATCAATATCATCATTTATCAAAAGTACAATAAACAAAAGAATTTTCATTTTGGTTTTTTAGACTTTTAGAATTAACATTTAAATAATACTTGATGTCAAGAAAAATTAAAAGAATATGAATATTCATTTTTCTTTTTTTATTAATTTAGAAACCTAGACGAAACCACTAAATCAGTGTATAAAGAAAATGTCCGCTTGTCTGAGGCACTGAATTATCACATGAAGGAAGGAGAGACTCTTAAAAAACAAAGAGACAGATTATTGGAGGAGAACGAGGGTTTAAAAGGAGACAAAGAACTGAATGAAATGATGGTTCAGGAAAAAATTGTACAGATAAAGCACCAAAAAGAGCAGATTCGACAGGTTAGGAATATGCATATATACAATGTATATTGGAAACTTGCTGTTCAGACCACCCACATGAGTGACTGAAATTGGTCTTATTAGTTGGGTGGTTGCCTGAGTGAGATTGAAATTGCATACAATCATGATAAGCGGATGGAATTTTGATGGTCCTTATTGGAAGGTGGTATCTTAAATGAGGTGATCTTAAGGCACGGTTCCACTTATTTGGTTCGATATTCTTTTATACTATACTCAACAATTTTTGCGTTTTAAAGTGGCATCCAGTTTTATGTGGTTGTGGAGAAACCACTGGCCTTCTGCAAGTAAAATGGCTAATATTCTCACAAACAGTCAAACCTGTCTAAGAAAATTTCTGTTTTAATAGATTAACTGCTAGATCTGAGCTTAATATATTCCACTTATAGTGATGCTAGACGAATCACCTGAAGTAAGAGACCACCTGTCATTTGGAGCAATCTTTGCATCTCTTCTTAGGAGGTCTCTTAAAATAGGTTAGTTGGAGTGGACCAAAGCCAGCTATGAACTGGAAGTAAGAAGACCTTAAGATATCAAACAATGTATTTCAAAACAATTAAAGTATTGATTTAGGGGTAGCCATGGCACAGTGGATAGTGTGTTTGTCTCCTGATTATGAGGTTTTGGGTTTGAATCCACACCATACTGCATTTGTCTGTCTCTGCCCTTCAGGTGAGACAGTAAAATCTTGGATCCTGTATTTGGGCATGTTAAAGAACCCTCACCGCTCAAAACCCTTAAGCGCCGAACACAGGCCAGATTTGTCCGACATTAAACAACAATACTGTGTTGATGGAGAAATATGCTCTGTTAAGGTGTGATGGTAATATGTAGTCTATGATGGTCTTACTTGCATGTATCTTTATACAGAAGCAAACAGGGTCACATATGACAGTTGGTCTCTTAATTCAGGTAATTTATATAGGTAAAAGCTGTTTTGGGAACCACTCATTTAGGTCACATAAGACAGGTTTTCTTTTAATTCAGTGGGTCGCTAAGGCAGGTTAGACTGTAATTTATCTTTAGTTTCAAAATTTTCATTCAGCTTTTTTATATTTCAGTTTACAGAAAAGGTGCAGTTACTTGAGAAAACCTTGAGTCACATGTCCCGAGAATTTAACACAGAAAAGAGGTCAGTGGTGGACAAGGCCAGAATTGAAAATGAGGCTGCCAAAATAGAACTCGCCAAACTGCAGAGGGTCATAGAACTCAAAACAAAAGAAATGAACAAAGTTAAGAGACTGGCTAAAAATATCCTGGATCAGAGAACAGAACTGGAGAGATTTTTCTTGGAATCCTTGGAACAAGTCAGAATGGAAATCGCTGCCAACCAGTAAGTTACTTATCTGTCCTCAAATGAATTCTGAAATCTCTGCTGTCCAGTAAGTTACTTATCTGTCATCAAATGAATTATGAAATCACTGCCATCCAGTAAGTTACTTATCTGTCATCAAATGAATTATGAAATCACTGCCATCCAGTACATTACTTATCTGTCATCAAATCGATTCTGAAATCACTGCCATCCAGCACGTTACTTATCTGTTATCAAATGAATTATGAAATCAGATATTTTTCCAGACTTTTTGACAAGTATGATTGTACCTGGAAACCTCTCTTGTGAGGCAACTTTCTGAGAAATTGCTTATATATCAAACATTGCTTACAGAGATACCAAGTTGTATGTAGCGTTATCTCCATCAGAATGGAAGTCCTGTCGTGAGAGACCACTGTCATAAGAGATCACCTGTCTTATAGAGAGACCACTTATAGAAAAACTTCTTTTTCAGAAATCATATAAATAAAACTTATCATTAGAGACCACATGTCTTTTCTGGGAATGTTACATTTCTGAAACCTGTAGAAATTTATAATACATGTATATCTTTTAATTCATAGCAGTCAAGCAGTCTCCAAGTAATTTTTAAGACCCTTTAGAATATTAAAGGACATTTAAGAATTGTCAGTGTAAACAAGAAATTCTTGTAGATGTTCACTACATTGATATTTTTTTGAATTTTGAAATAGCTATATAAAATCAGGTAACTTAAGTGTTGTGCTGTTTACAAATTCAGCATTCAGGTTATTACAAATCACTTTTCACAGTTAGCTTGCTCTACTTTTTCACTTTTACTTTATACTTTATATGTGTATTCACAGATAAATGTATTGTAAGATATTCTTGGTCATTCATGTATCATACACAATTTTTTTTTGTTTTTACGGGACAGCCATCATGGTGTCTGATTAGCATTATTAGTTACTCCTCCATGGCACCTGATCCCACTTCTGGGTATTCAGAGGTCTGTTTTGTCTAATATTCACCAAAATTGTATAATGTCTCGTGATTCTGATGGCAATTGATACCAGGGTATCTGTGATTGTTGTATTACGTATTCCAGCTTATAGGGGGCATACAGTAATGTATCCTCATTATTCTAAAATTCACCTTGTGATCTGAGTTTCCTGTTTTGCTAACTTAAAGCTGTACTTACTCTAAAGTTTATTCAGAAGAAGATCAGTCACATAGTGTATATACATCTTTCACATGTACATATGACCCATGAATTATTCAAGGTATTGCTATTCTCTTTATATCAAGATCAAAATTAAAATCTTATTATAAGTTTAAATAAATCTGATATATTTTTTAATGTAAATAGCATGTTAATTCACATGAACACATATGCAAATCATTGATATGTCTCATACATGTATATTTACAGTTGTTCTTTCAGTTTTCATTCTTAAATAGCAAGAATATAATTTCTTAGATGCTTAAATATATGCATGTATAATGTACATCAAATCACTTGCATGTTTATGGTTATATAAACATGTAGTTGTGACAAGTTTGAGCAACTTGTATGCTTTGTTTCACTGAATAGGCAAATAATAGATATAACACAGGAAATTCATGCACATGCATCTCAGTTCTCATTTTACTGAGATTAGCTTTGATGTTGTGAATATTTAAAGTTTATTTCATTTTTTACTGTTAATACAGACTGCAGGATTTTGCCTTTGTGCATTATAATCGACACATTTTCTCTTAAATCCTCTTAACCCTTTCAACACCACAACAGACCAAAATGGACTGGTCTAAGACAACAGAGAAGATTACACCATTTTGATTTTTAGGGTTTAAAGGGTTAAGAGCAGTTTTATTTTGCACATGTCCCCTGTGCATTATTGTGGATGTTTGCTATGCAGGAGTAGTAATATTAGAATCATTCACACGATATAGACATGAATAATCATAAGGTTTTCTATAGTTCATTAAGAAACACAAAATTCATTACAATAATCCGTCCTTTTTTCATATGCTTGAAACTTGTGTGTCAAATTTCATTTCCACCATTCTACTAGTGTTTGCTTGATGGCAAAGTAACATTCTGACAAATTTTAAGCTTTGTATGCATATTGTCATATATAATCATTGTTAGCAGTGCTAGGGAGTGTCTCTGTTGTGATTATTCATGACAACAGGCAGAAGTGATACTACCATAAACTATTTTGCTCAAGAAAAAAAATTAGTTATTATGGTATCTTTAGCATTATCTTTATCATCATTGTATTGTCCTTCTTATCATCATCATCATTATTGTTATTGTCATCATCATCATCATCATCATTGTCATCATTGTAATTTGTTTTATTTGTCCAAATCAGATATCTGCTGCATTGTGGTCCACTCTCTCATTGCTTTTAAACAGATACACGTATTAAACAAATAGTAATGGCAGCTTGGTTGTCAAGAAAGCTTTAGATTGTAGGGACAAAATCCTCAAGCATACTGCTCAAACACCTACAGTTAAAACAATATCAATAAAAACCTTTCTTTTTTAAGGTCACAATATCGCCATGACGCCCAAGCTGCTTATCAAGAAAGAATGTTGAAGGCATTCGCTGGAAAAGGAGAATATCCTAAGATTCGAACCTTCAACAAATCAGACCAGAGCACAAACAGCGTGTACAAAGATTTAGAGGCCGCAGAAAAATTGTACGATTTCTTTTGGATGTCTATCTTTTTCTCTCAAAGTAATATCTTAAAAGGATGAAAAATAACTTTCTTTCATAATATAGTATTATTTAATTTTACTCAATGGAAGTCAACAAATAACTTCTAAACTTGATTATAAAGAGAAATACCTTTCAAGATACCATGAGCTGGCACCATAAAACTTAAGCTAAGAATTTACTCAAGTTGAAGAATTTACTAAACTCAAGCTAATTCTAATTAGCTGAGAAGATGGAATTGAGAAAATTCTCAGACTTAAGTAAATTCTTAAGTTTTATGGTGCTCAGCCTTTTTCTCAAAAGCTCTAAGAAAATGATTTGAGTTTAATTTTAATTCAAAAATAATATCATTCTTGAATTAATTATGTTTGAGAATGGTCAGTATATCTCTTGCATATTCTGTTGTTGCATGTTTTTTTCTACATCTATGCTTGCATGTTTATCATATGATATTGTGGGCCTTTAATGTTTTTGAGGTCTCACAAAAGGAAAGGTCGCAACAGGCTTAGTGTCATGATTCTTATAAAAAAATCCAGGGCTGAACACCATAACATTTCAGAATTTACTTAAGTCTCAGACTTTTTCTCATCTCAAGTTAATACTGAATTCTGGTTGGCTGAGAAGCTTATGTTAAGAAAAGTCTCAAACATAAGTAAATTCCTAAGTTTTATGGTGTCCAACCCTGATAAGGATAAAAAGTTTTTCCTTAATCTCATCATAATTTATTTCTTTGTTTTGCATGTGAATTTTAAATATAAACACCTTCCAGAATATTTCAATTTAAATTTTGAAATTTGCAGTTTGTAGAGTCTGAAAAATTTGTAAAACCTGTAGTTCCAAATGCAAAATTGTGTTTACCTGTATGATAATTCCTTGTGAGATTATCTGTATGACATTTCTTCAGCTTGTATACAGTGCATGTATTGACAATCATTTTCTCCATATTCTTTTCATGTTACCTCCCTCTGGATCCACCATCAATATAAATCTTGTGTCTCCCCATTGGATACTAACATGTGATTCTTATATTTCATTATTTTCCATAACCTATCCCTATAGTCATGACCAGGTATTGTGAGTACATATGGAAGGCAGGTCTCTTATTTCTGTGAGAAATATTTTTCTCCTTATTTGATTTTGTCACCAGAGGACCCTTTTCATGTCTTTATTCATTTCCTTGTTCCTACATCTGTAACAAAGCTTCTTTTAAGTTTAAAGGTTTTTTTTTGTATGCTTCAACGTATCATAAATTTTCAATAATATATAATTGTCTGAAAATGTATTCATCTGCAGAAAGTAGAATCTAGGGTGACTGAAAATCACTGTGGCATTATAAAGTGCACAGAACTGTTCAGAACAGTTTTTGCATTTACTAAGATTTAAACACTTAAATTTAGATGAAGCTCATTATCATTATTTAGCTCCATAACAGTAGTATCCATACTTTCATTCATTACTCATTGTTAGAGTGTGGCAACCTTAAGCCTAGGAATTCCAGGCTTCGAGTCTCAGTGGTCAAGGCTTATCTGCCTTTTTCTATCCTTTGGATCAGAAAATTAAGACATAGATCTCATATATCTGGTGTCAGCATGATAAAGATCCCTCGCTGCAAAGGATAAACTTCTCAGCATGATAAAGATCCCTCACTGCACAGGATAAACTTCTCAGCATGACAAAGATCTCTTACTGCACAGGATAAACTTCTCAGCATGATAAAGATCCCTCACTGCACAGGATAAATTTCTCAGCATGATAAAGATCCCTCACTGCACAGGATAAACTTCTCAGCACGATAAAGATCCCTCGCTGCAAAGGATAAACTTCTCAGCATGATAAAGATCCCTCACTGCACAGAATAAACTTCTCAGCATTATGAAGATCCCTCACTGCAGAGGATAAATTTCCCAACATGATAAAGGTCCCTCACTGCACAGGATAAACTTCTTAGCATATGTACAAATTCTTGAGCCTGCATCAGCTTAATGCCAACACTAAGACTGAAATAATGTTGAAAGTTGCAATTAAATCTTTATTAAAAGTTTTTGAATTAATCTTAGTACTTTACAATATATTGCTACATGAATAGTATAGTTTTAATTTCTTAGAAGCACTGGGCCAAATAGAATATATAATTACATGCAATGCAGTGCCAAATACTCATTAAAGATATCACAAGTAGAGTTGTATTTCACTAGCTTCATGGTTGTAATATGTATGCATTGGTATGACATTAGCTATCTCTAGACTATCTGCATGTCACATGACTATCTAATTATCACGTCTTCATTTCACTGCATCTGCACGCACAGGAGACAGGTCAAGTAAGTTTTTGTCTCCAGGACGTCACTTCCGTCTTATCATTCAAGATCATCTTTAAATTTTTCATCTTATCATATTGTCTTATAGATTGTCGTTATTTTTTTTGTCTTTTTTTATCGGTCATAGGATCACTACTTACATTAAGTGGACATTGTGTATATTGTAGTCACAAGTAACATGACATGCGCTGTGATCTTTGAATTGACTGAAAATGTAGACAAAAAGTAATTTGCCATCCTCAATGGTTAGCAAAATAAAAAACGAAAGTAAATAAATGATGTTATTTATTCTACTCCAACCCTCAGTTTCTGGTTCAGGTAGTTTTATTAACCCTTTCGACCCAAAGTATCAGAATGGTATGCTCTATTTCATTGTCTGGACCAGTCTATTTCGGTCTGTGGTGTTGAAAGGGTTAATAACAAGTATCCCCGGTTCAGGTTCCTATAACAGATCACTGGTAACAGTCATGGATTTTGCAACTGCACTACTGGTATATCCAGCTCCCTGCATACAAAGTAATGTAATGTCTGCATATGGTCAATATTCGACTGTAGATAATGAACCTAACTACAAAATACTGATGAGATCCAGGCTAATTTAAACCTTAAAAAGTGTTGAGTATTTATTGGGGTGCTTAGAAATTGGATTTTGGGCTGTGCAAACTACTAAGGAGGTCCCAACTAAGCTTTTATTCTGAAAGTTTTTTTTATTAAATCTGAAGAACCAATTGTATTTTTATTATGGGTGTCACTAATATTCATACGTAAGTAATTTTCATATTTCACAATTCCCTTTATCATAGAAATAGATATCAAAAACTCATATATCTTTATCACTCTGCATGAGACATTTCATATTAATTATCATCACTATGCATGTGTGCAATTTTAACTTCAAATTTGGCATGAATAACTCTGCACATGCAGTTTTTATACTTACAACATTACTGCATATATGCACTTGATTTGTTATACTCCTGGAGCCAGTTGTTCATCTGTCAATTTTAAAAAACTCATTACCCCTGATGCCATATTTAGACAGGTCCTTTTCATTGAATGGAAGATTTCATTTTAAAATTTCAGGGTCATAGCTGAGGTTCAAATATTAAGCTGACCCTCGTTCAAAGACAGTAACCAAGCACCAGTGTTGGGCACTATAAAACTTGAAAATTGACTTAAGTCTGAGAATCCAGTCTCTCGGCCAATCACAATTCAGGATGAGCTGGATTTGAGAATCTTTTCAGACTTAAGTAAATTCACAAGTTTTATGGTGCCCATTTTACCCAGATCTTGGTTATATTTTCCTGAATTCAAAAGATAGTTTAACCAAAGGTTAATTTTAGTATATTGTTTATCGTCAGAAGTTTACCCAAGATTTTATTTCGATTACTGATCATATTAACTGAGGATTAAAATTTAAAATCAGTAGCTGAACAACTGGATCTGGGATGGGCCCTGTAAAATTCAAGAATAAATTACTTAAGTCTGAGAATTTTCTCAATTCGCACTTCGTAGCCAATTAGCTGGAGTTAAGTAAATTCTCAGACTTAAGTAAAATCTCAGGTTTTATGGTGCCTGCAGTCCCAAATATAATTAACATAAATGCATGATTAATTCCTTTGTTTTTAATAACATTTTTATTTTTTGTTGTACTACAGGTATGATATATCTGGCAAAGTTGATATCAGCGATTTGACGTGGGAACAAAAAGAGAGAGTTTTGAGATATCTATTTGCCAGAATGAATGGAGGAAACAAATCTACCAAGGTCAGCTCTGCGCCTGCCCTGCCACCTGTTGAGCAGAGACAACACAGACTTAGTATAACACAGGGACAAAAGTAAGTCATCACATGACACAAACCAAATTTTGGATACCACGATTAGTGTACTATGATGTATTGGAACATCATACAACAAAATATGAATAATGAACCGGGCGCCATGAAATTTGAGAATTTACTTAAGTTTGAGAATTTACTCAGCTTCTGATAATACTCTTTTCCAATATGCTGGAAAACTGAAGATGAGAAAATTTTCAGATGTTAGTAAATTCATGTTTTATGGCACCCAGTCCGGTTTTCTTTATCCCATCAAAAACATTGTTATCATGCATTTTTTCCCACAAGAAAATGCAATATGTAAAATTGTACTTGGTTTTTATATAACTGAATCAAGGACATCATAATTTTTTTAGTATTTTACCTTTTGAAGAATTTTTATAATTTGACCTACATTTATTATTTTCAAGAATGCTAATCAGTATTTTGATGCTTATACACTACAATGGCCATCAAACTTTTCCTTTTATAAAATTCATCATCATTTAATTTTCAATACTTTCAGGACCCATGAAGATGACACGGACAACACATTTTTGACCAATGCTAAAGTGGATGCCCCTGAAACCCTGGCAGACACTGGTATCAAGTCCAACACATGGGTGGCGGAACCTGAAGCTGTTCAAGTGTCGTAAAATCGGCCATTGTCTGTGTTAAAAATGGAACTTCTGTACATACATTATTCTGCGAGGACAATATATGTTACCAGCATTGTTGTCAGTGATTGGATGTTGAACATGTGCTTATTTGTTGTCAGACTCCACTGTGGCCTTTCATTTCTTTCATCTTTATGGATATACATGTGTTTCAGCAGAAACACAATTTTTTATAATCAGAAAGAAAGCAACAGTAATTTGACAGACCTTACCTGTAGATGTGAAGGTTTATAACCAAATGGATAGAGCATAATTGCGAGATGTACTTCCAGTACTTTGATTTTAACGTCTTTTAAAAAGCATTACAGAATTTATTATGAAAAAAAGTTTCTGACATCACATTCCTTTTTACTCTTGGATTGCCTCTGAGATTTGAACTAATAAATTCAAGGGTATCAGTGTTAGCACATTGGATCTCTAAATTGATGAGCATGAATTATACACCCACAATTTAGATCGATTCCCTGCCACAGCTTTTATACACATTTAACTAATTAAGTGTAAAATTCTTAATGTCAAATTAATTTGTCAAAGAATGTAAGATTATAAACTGTGATATTTTTACCTTCTATTACATTAAATATTTTCAAATGAGTTTTGTTTTGTTTTCTGACCAGATTGCAAAGCAAATCTGGTCCATGAATTGACAGTATTCATCTGTGTCCACTCACATTTCAATTATCATTTTGATTAGAGTTTGGTTGAAGCAGCTAGACTCACAGCAACTCGGGATAATCATTCATGTCCAATATTTATCCTGTAGGTTGTTTGTCACCAGAACTTGTTTTTGGGGCCCACATGGCTCAGTGGTTAGCCTAACGAGGGTTCAAATCTGCACCCCACTGTGGTTGGCTTTCCCTGTCCTTAAGATGAGACAATAAAATCCCAAGGTTCCCTTGTTATAAAGTCTAACCTGCCTTAGCGACCCACTGAATTAAAGGAAAACCTGTCTTATGTGACCTAAATGAGTGGTACCCAAAATGTTTTTTTCCTATATAAATCACCTGAATTAAGAGACCACCTGTCATATGTGACCCTTTTTGCTCCTTCCCTTGGACGGTCTCTTAAAACAGGTTTGACTAGTGTAGTAGGTGTGGGCATGTTAAACATCCCTCACTGCTCAATGGCGTAAGTGTAGAGCATTGGCAACATTTTTCACCCTTCAACAGCCCATATTGACATCCTTTTATAAGTGAAAGATTCTTGAGTGGGACATAAAACAACAATGCATGTACAACCAACCAAAAACTAAACGTTTCAATCGTGACCAATTGTTTGACACTGAATCAAATAGGGCCTAAGGACTTTCATTTCCTAACTGCGTGTGCAAAGCCTTGAACAATTTACTACCAACACATTTTAAATCAACATCAGCGTTTTATTCAGTAAATCGTTTTTACAATCCATAAAGATGGTTACATTTTATGCACGTGCAGTTTAGAACAAAAGTTTAATATTGCACACATACATTTTGTACACACACGCACACATATATTGTACTGTGGTTTGGCAACACATACATGTAATACGTATACTCCTCCATAATGCTCACGTAATTAAGAGGTACAATAATTAAACAAATAAGCAATCGCCAAGCTTCGAGCTCATCCGGACTACTGTTAATAGTCCGTAACTAGATTCACCATGAGAAATTTGTTCCACATATATGCATATACATGTACAGTGTAGTTGCACTCAGATTGAAACTTGTCTTTCTTTTGATGTCTTTGAAATTAAATTGCATGTGAAAACAATTTAGAATAAAGAATTTTATTGGTTTGGTCTCCCATGAGAGACCTACATGTATAAAGCATTGAATTACAATCCCTCTTCTTTATGTGGGACAGCTGAAATATTACTAACGTACGTAAACTATACCAAATCAAAAATATTATTGTGGAATATTTTTAACAATGTCTTGGTAGGTCTTTTCTAATAGTGGCATAAATATAGTATACTGGATGAACACGGAACACAGAACTTGAGAATGAGAAAGGTTAAAAATCAGCCTTAATACATCAGCCTATCAAAACCTGTGAACAATCTGTAAATTAAGTTTCTTGATTTTAAAACATATATCAAATGTTACCATGGTTTTTTGGGCCAGCACATGAGAATTACAAAACTAAAAGTTACACAAAAAGATGAGACACATTTCATAAGCTATTGCATAAAACATGTACATGTAGTTCAATCATTTATGATGCATGCAAACAAAACTTTACATGAACCAATGCAAAGTTATGATGTCACTTCCTGTCATGGTATAGGTTGTGGATTTATTTGGATGAGTAATGTTACCATGGTACAGAATTATGATCAATAACTAAAGATAACTTACGCAATAAGATTTTATACAAATGGTGGTTTTTATGTTGTATCAAACAAACAAAATTTACACCTTTAATACACTTGAAAGACAGGTACCTTAAGTGTTATATAAGTAAAAGATTTACAAATCAAAGAAGGTAAAATTGGTGTTTACGTGTAGGCCTACATACTGGTCATGGTTTATCCTTGTATTTCATTCTACATAACAGGCATGGACTATGTTGGTTTAACACGTAAATTCCTGTTTGCATCATTGGTGCTTAATACACTTGCATCTCCAACCTGTTGAAAAAGCATTCCTTGTGCACAGCCTGCATGCAATTGAGGTCGAAGTGATCAGTCATGTGACACTCTTAATAAATCTTTTTGTCCCCTCAACACGAGCATAGCGAAAAGAATCTAAAATTCTAAGTCTGTATTTTCTTTTTTAGGCCACAATATTAAGAAAATGCATACATAAAAAAATTCTTTCTATTTTAACAGCTATACACTTTAATTTCATGATGGCATAGATGAAATACTTTAGTTTTCTACTTCTGTGTAGATGAAAAATGAATCCACATGTATTTTTAAGAATTAACCAAAGCAAGCTACCGACCATAGGCTAGAGGCATTGTAAGATAAGTAGCATGCTCTAACTTTGAGGGAATGGAGGCATCCCTCCACATACGGTATACTGAATCTGTACAATAAGAAATCCATTTCATCAAATTCAGACTGATGAGGGACATTAATAATGCCGAATCAAATCCTATTAAATGCTTGTGATACCATTAACTCAGATAAGAAATAAAAGAACCAAGAAAAGTTCAAAACTGTGTGAAAATATAGGACTAGGTATACAGAAAAAAAAATGAGAATGTTCCAGAGAAATTCTACAGAGGAAAGGTGTAAACAATCCTGTCACAGGTGAACTTGTAATAAAAAGACCCATTCATTCCAAATCTCGTAAAGTTCTATCAGTATAACTGAGCATATCCATAAGTAGGCTCAACATACCCACCCCTACCAAAAAAAAAATTACCAATGTATAAAAATCATTTTTAAGTATTCATGAGATAAAAAAAGAACAATATTTTCTGAGATCAAATTGCACTCACTGAAAAATTTATTTCACTTGTGAACCTTTGTAATTGTATATATAATTTCATTAAAAATCATAATATCAAGAAGAGGAACACGGAACAAACAAATTTAAATATATTATTTTGTAGGAGTTCAAGACAAGCTCAAATTTAAGTACTGTATACAGGGTTATTTTCGCTCCGTGTTATTTTCGCCCCAATACACTTGTGAACAGTTTCGTTTTAATTCGTTTCCGTTTCCGTCCGGATTCTTAATTTCGTTTTCCGTTTTTAATTTGCCCAGTCTCGTCAAAATTCTATTCAATGGATTTACCATATTGGATTCACCCAGTTTTAAATTCACCCATTAACGATGAGGGCGAAAGAGGTGAAAACAAAACGGGGGCGAAAATTTCCCCGTATACAGTACATGTAGATAGATTAAGTTACCATACATAAAAATACAATTTTTTAACAGATCTACATAAAAAATGCATGAGAGAGATCTATTTTGTAACTTTAAGATAATATTCATATCTAGATTTATGACTTTATAGCAAATGAAAGAACAGTTTACAGGTATTTTACAGTACAGTAAAACTCCAATGAGTTGAACTTCAATGACTCGAATTTCTCACTCTGTTGAACTTTTCTCACAAAGTCCCAAATTATTTCCTTATATAATCCTATTAAAATACTACTCATGACTCGGAGTTTTACGAGTCGAATTTCTCGTTGTCGCGAATAATTTTTTTTACCCTTCGAAATAAAAACAACGGAAATCACTACAAATAAGTCAAAGTTATAAATTTTCCTTTACAACAGTTTGCACATTGGCATCATCAGACCGATAATTACTCCATCACCGACCGGCTAGCCTACAGACTCAATGTATGCCATTGGAAGAAAAGTCGTGATAGAATCAAGAAATTCAATATATTCATGAGTCGAAGTCCCGATGTCTCGAACTTTTTCAAACGGTCCTTTGAACTTCGACTTATCGAAGTTTTACTGTATTTGCTTTAGTTTTCTGTAATGGTCCTGGCCCGTTACCACATTCTTTAAGGTTTTATAAAGAGCAGACCCTGCATGCTGAATTCTTTTCCTTGAATTTTCTTGGTACCATAAGGGAAGGAGACAGACTGGATTAATAAAAATTCTAAATTAACCCAAGAATCACCCTGGACTCAATGAAGTGTTGTGCAAAAATTTACTCAACCAACACGTTTTAGTCAATCAATTTTTTCACTAGACAAGAAATATGTTGGACAGTTTTAAATAAACCATTACGTCAGCTAGTTATTGTTGGCATTTATTTCCTTACATTTTGAAAAATCTTCCCTTTACTTCCCTGTCGTTTATTGTTTAATTACACATCGTGAAGTAATTTATCCATTAAGCCAAAAATATGCAATAGAGACCCTTTCATATGCCAATTTTGATTTTTTTTAATTCTAAAATTTAGACAATGGCTAAATTGGCTAACTACAGGGTGAGCCCTGAAATTATTGGAAAAAATTATGTACAGTTAATAGGTGTTACTCATATTAAAATGACACAGATTTGTTTCATCAAAAAAAGCTTTACACAGAGCAGATCTCTCACTAACTTAAACATTTTCATTTATACATCAGAAAACATGAAAACAAGGATTAAAAAAATCTCAACAATCTCTAAATATAGCTGTAAAATGAAACCTGAAAAATATCAATGATTTCAAAAATAATAAAATGTGATTTGAAACATTTATTTGATGAGATGACAACACTTCCATGTGACTCAAATATACAGACCTTAATATTATATACTTGCACATGTCATGGATTTCTCCAGGTTTACAAATTATCACTTTGTATTTTTGATGAACTAGTTCTTCATCTACACCCCAATAAACTCACTTGCAGTGCAGTTTTCCTTGGTTGTATAAACATTCACTCTTGATTTCTTCTGGTCATATAGAAATACAAATTCACTTTGATTCTTGCAAACATCCATTGTTTATCCAGGGAACTAGTACACGTACCTTCTTCTTTGAAGCATGACCGATAATGGAATCCATCATGCTAGTTATGGATTAGTTTTTCTAATGTACTGCCTTTAGAGAGCATTTGAACCCAATCACTGAATACCCAGTCTTAATAAATTACTGGGTAAATCCAAGATATTAAGTAAATGTACATGTGGAATTTTTTGTTTCTTGAAAATAGTCACAATCTTTCGATGACTTTGCCAAGAAGAAGACTGTCACAATCTTTAGATGACTTTGCCAAGGAGAAGACTGTCACACTATTAGATGACTTTGCCAAGGAGAAGACTGTCACAATCTTTAGATGACTTTGCCAAGGAGAAGACTGTCACACATTTAGATGACTTTGCCAAGGAGAAGACTACCACAATCTTTAGATGACTTTGCCAAGGAGAAGACTGTCACACTATTAGA
>JACSZP010007700.1:792-13774 GCA_016161895.1 Pinna nobilis | reverse complement strand
CTCTCATAGAAATCTCTCCCATGGGAGAAAAAACCCGGCCTTTAAGTAAACAGACTGATGCCATGTATACAGAATACCAGAGATATACAGAACAAGATACTCCCATGTATTAAATGTATTTTGCAGTTATATAGTGAATCCTTAACTAATGACTGACTCACGTAAGGGACCATCTCACATTAGAGATCACAAAATTCAGTCTGCTTAACATATTGATATTAATATGTATGTGTACCTCAATTAAACAACCACTTAACTATAATCTGACAAGGCTCCCATGGCTAAATCGTTAGAGCATTGCGCTTAAAACCGTTTAGTCTCTCACCTCTAGCCAGCACAGGTTTAAGCCTTGCTAGAAGGTTGGTTGATAATGTGAGAAAATTTGCCAGCTTACTTGCAGATGGTCAGTGGTCTCTTCCTCCTTCAATTGATAAAATTGGCCACCAGCATGTAACTGAAAGATTGTCAATCCTGACATAGACCAGAAACACATAAATCTAAATCTGACCAATATAAGTCAGCCACCTAGGTGGTATACAAGACTTGGTTCCAGCTAGTGCATGACATTGTGTCTTTGTCAGGTGCACAATCTGCAGTAGAGATGTGTGAGAATCTATGTCAGTTTCTTCACATTATTATCATTAACTGTCACCATCACACCATCAAATGTAGTGTGGGCGGAATAGCAAGCCTTACCTGTTCATTGATCAGAGCTAGCATGAAGTATGCAGAGAACACATTAAACCTCCATAAATCTAATATTATTCTAACACTTACAAACACGTCTGATCAGCCTGATCTGGCTAATTCTAGTGCAGTGAAACTCACAAATATGTGGATAATATTAATAACGAGACAGATCCACAATCCAGCTGGCAAACCTTCAAATATCGACAAAGCTTACCTCTGATATTCCCATTTGGTTCTGTGCTGTCCTCCTCACCCCACCAATCTGGCTGGCCATACAGGGGTGTCCCCTTCTTAACTGTCTCTAGCTCTGTAAAGATGAGACTCACAGTCAAAATCCTGTCACTCAGATGAATAGATAAAATAAAATTTCACAAAAATCCTGCCATTGATTGTATAGCACTGAAATGTTATTTATGACACCTAATGCATGGGTAGCACCAAAATTTGGGTCAAATCTCCAATCTTACTTTGACACAAGTAATTATGGACTTCTTCTCACTTTGCCTAGTATCAACAAATATAAAACAGGAGACATGCACAGTATTCAATAAGAAATCCTTCAGCACCTTTTCATAGGCATGTCTGTATTGATTTTACTCTAAGCTGGCAAGACTTATTTGGTCTACATATGTATACTGTGTACAGCTGTAATCTCCTCTTAGTAACATGGACGGTCAAGATTAATTATGTCACATACAGACCCACAACACTGCCAATGTCTTAAATCTGGCCTCTAAAACCACCCAGACAATGGGCTTAATTACACAACAACACATCACAGACTAAATCCACATGTCGTATTACATCAAATTTCCGTCAAACTGAATAACTGTACGATATATTTGTACCATTGCATAGTGAGTCATACAATTGGTTAGTTATGAATTCAGAAAGCAAAATCCCATTAAATATTTCAAAACGGAAAGACAGGGTACTGAATGACTTATAAGGAAGATGTGTAATAAATGTCTGCCGGTAAAATTAGCCACCAAATCAATACTTGATCTGGGAAAAACTAATGTGACAGAATTAGACCAGCTACATGTATTTCATACGATCAAAGAGTGTCACGATCAAAGAGTGTCACAGACACAGTGTAACATATACACACACATAGCATGTGTGATCAGGGAATCCACATGATAAACAAAACATACGTAAAAAAAAATCTCCTCAATGTCGAAAACCATGACTGTGAAGTAATCATGACCTTTACGCTTTAAACAATAATAGATTCAGTCTGTCAATGTGAGATTGTATTTCTATCAAATTGAAATAATACATTGTGTATGTATTTACTCAATGAATATATTATAAATCATTACTTTTTTTTTCGTACTTATGCAGAATATAGAATAGTCAAATTGACCTACTGGTTCACCTACCTGCTATTTAATGCATTTAAAGTTCTCAAATCTGTAAATTTTTTCAGTCAATTGAAGGTTTGATGAACGATAATTACTATAGCTATTCTCTGGCCTACACAATCTACATTATCACGATAGATTACTATATCAGCAGATGGACTCCTGCCAAATTGTATTCAAATATGACAACCCATACTATGTACACAGTAGAGAAATTCCAAGTGCTTTATTCAAACAAACTTAAAATGCAAGATAGCCCAAAGTGAAACAACAGAGACAGAACCTTCATAGCCAAATAGTAAGAGTATTGTGCTTTCAACCACAAGGCCTAATGTCCCTGGTTTGAATCTGGCTTCATTTTATTCCATTAATGACATAAGTTTAGCCAGTTTACCTGCAGATGGCTGGTGGTCCTTACCTGAGTATACATGTATTTGAAGTCAGCGTTATCCAGATACTGCTTAAACCTAGATGCTACCAAAACACATATTAAATATCTGTGATTGTTTTTGGTCAATTTGGGGCGGAAATTTGGCCCCTTCCCCTCATGAAAAATTGCTGTATTTTCCCAAATTTCTGTTCATATTTTCCCATTCGGAAATATAAAGAAATTAAACGCAAGGATTAAAAAAAAGTTGTGGAATTTACCTTGAAAATATCCTTGGTGGACATTTTCAAGGGGCAGAAGAAAAGAAAAATTCCACTTTAATTGGTTACAGAATCAATAAATCTTGAATTCAAACTGAAATAAGATAGATTGTTGTAATTTTTTCATTTTTGAAAAAAACTCCCAATTTGTGAAAATGCTGAGAAATTTCCCAATTGAAAAGGTACAGGCCCCTGTAAAATATGAGTAAGAAAAACACTGAATATGCAGTATAAAAAAAACCCAATACATAGACAAACAAAAACCAGCTGAATAAAATGTTGACCTATATATCAGAAACCAGATGATATCTGCATGACCTACATGTAAATTGTACAAATGACAATTATGCCGATGCAGGATGTAGCCACTTGTTGCATGCTCACTATACCATCACAGAACTCAGACATTTGTAAAGTTCCAATTCATGCACTCATGCTTCTTGTATGTGTCACAAGTGAATTATAGCAGAATATTAGCTAAAAACTATTCATACATAAATGTTTTTGTGTCTTGCTTTTTGATTTATTTTCTTTTTTCAAAGGAAAAACGAGACTAATGAGCTCGACTGTAGTATTCATATGCTAATGCTGCCATGGAAATAATTGGTAACAAATGTCGGTACGGAGATAAATCACCTAAACAAATAACATTTTTAGCAAAAAAGACGCAAGAAAGAGGAATGGAAAAGGGAAGAAAATGCTGTGGCAAAAGTAAAGTACACTGAGAAATGAATCTTAGAAGTAGAGCCCTTCTGGAAAGACAGATGTCATGAGAGACCAGCTATCTTAAGAGACCATTTTTGAGACTGCTTTCTTGAGGAAACACATAAAGAGTATTAATTCATCATCTAATTCAATAGCTTAAACCTTTCTTAAGAGATCATTTGCCTTAAGAAAGTCCACATTTCCATGGCAGTAGGGGTGGTCTCTCAAACCACCTGTCAAAAGTTGGTGCCATGAGCATTTTTCTAAATGATACTACACTTTCTGCTTTTTCTTTATGATACTACAATTTCTGGTTAGATGTACACACATGTAACAAGAACATTTTACTTTTTTTAGAATCCAAATGCTGATGAAAGGCTAAAAATACTGCCTATGTTCAGCACATCTGGGCATTGAATAGTATAAGTGTGCAATTTATAAATTTCAAAGATCTCCAATGACATGGGACCTTAGTTTTGAGGGTCTTGCCCCTCCCAATTTTCACTTCTATAGTACCTAGTGCTTGGCAAATGATTAGCTGCTAGCTTTACTGGTGACTTTTGGCCGTTGCCACCCTGATTCAACCTTGAGAATCCTTAACCCTTTCAACACCACAGACTGAAATAGACTGATCTAGACAATAGAAATAAGCATACCATTTTGAAACTTGGGGTTGAAGGTATTAACACAAACTGAATACTCTAGATACTTTATCACCATGTAATGTCTGTGTAATCACCATGGTTTTAGTATCTTCCAGACACGAGTACATCAGATGATAAAACTGCTAAATCATTCTTAATTACTTTTCCTACAGACATAGACAGGCTTCATCTCCACTGATATAATGAGATAGTAACAGTTCCTAATCAGGTACAGATAGCTGAAATGAACATCCTGATTATCATCTGTCCATCAAGTCTATGTAGAGTTATCTCCTCCTGATTCACTCAGGTCATTCATTAATGTCATCTCACTAGCACATTAGTACCAGAAATGCATGAACAACTAATAGAATAAACCAACACTAATGTTTTAACATAAATTGATGTTACAATACACATGTATACACTACCTAAATTTCTTTTTTAGAATCCTACCACATTTGTACACAAAACAGTAACAATAGATGTAAACAGTGATTAAAGCTACTAATGACACCCTGCATAAGTAATAAGACAGACCTGTTTATTTACACATGTAATGGCTAGGCCTGACTCAAACACCTGCCCAAGAGAAACAACAATTACCATACATTAGATGTTATAATAGGCACCTGAGCAATATGTTCTCACTGCAAATGAAACATACCAATGTATAGGTCAAGGTCATTACATCTTAGCTTTGTTACTGCTCAATATTCCTTCAGGTTTTGTTTATTTTTGTTTTACCTCTCACTTGACAATCTTTCAGTCATATGGTGACGGCAAGTTTTTATTGGTGGAGGAGAGAACCTGTTTACCAATGTACCCAGGAAGAGACCACCAGCCTTCTTCCAGTAAAATGGCAATCTTTCTCACATAAATAACTGAGGTTCAAACAGGGCACTGACTAGCCATGAGAGAATGAGTGGTTTAAAACACAATGCTTGACTATTTCACAACGAAAAAAAAAACTTTGGGAGGCACACAAGAAGGTCACATGTGGCCCTTTTAAATCAGCAAATCACCAAAGCAGGTTAGACTGTAAACATATGTGTGGCCATAAATACACATGTATGTATGTCATTTCTGAATACCAATGATATTGACATTATGCAACACTTATCCTATGTCATGCCCATCAATTTCACATGATTTGCATATTGATGTTTCTTCATGCATGATTTACCAATACATATACATATATGACACCATAGCTTTAGGTGTCCAATTACACAGACTTCTACATAACAGCATGCATTAGCCATTTTCTCTCTCAGTCATTGCAGCATATGCAATTATTTAAACAACAGTCACTTTCTCCTCAGGTGTAACAAATACAGGTATGTTGATATACATGTATATCTAAATGCAATATAGTGTACACAGGTAAATATGGCACTTATACAAGAGTTTTATGATTCTCTGGTGTATTGTACCGATAAGTCCCTAGTCATGCACAGTTACTTCTGCATATGCACACCTATATACTCTGAATGTTCTTGCATTAAAAGATTATGAATAATTGCTGCATACCAAGCATGTAAATATACCTTAATTTAAATGTTTCAAAACAAGTTTTAATAAATACTTCAACAGTTGCTTTCTTCATCAGTGTTTTATCAGGACAGATATTATTTGCTTTATCTCTTTGATTGACTATAAATGACTGTGGACGGCATATTATGGCCAATACTTGGCATACACAGGCACTGAACCATGAGGGCCGAGGTCTTATAATGTTGGCAAATGCTCAGCACATATGAGCACTGAATAGTGACGGTGGAGGTCTTATTTTGGCCAATAATGACTAGACGATCATTGAACAGTGAAGGTGGAAAGCGTATTTGGCCAATGCTTGGCACATAGGGCATTGAACAGTGACAGTTGAGGGCATATAGTTGTCAATGCTCAGCACTTTCGGATACTGGACATTGACAGTGGTGGGCTTATAGTGGCCAATGATCAGCAAATACAGACATCGAACAGAAACAGTGGAGGGCTTATAATGGCCAATGTTCATAACATATGGGCACTGAACAGTGACAGTGGAGGGCTTATAGTGGCCAATGCCTGACACATATGGGTACTGAATAGTGACAGTGGACAGCTTATTTTGGTCAATGGTTGATATATATGGACATTGTACTAGAACAATGGAGGTCTTATAGTGGCCAATGCTCAGCACATAAGGGTACTGAACAGTGACAGTGGTGGGCTTATTTTGGCAATGCTTGGCAAATACTGACACTGAACTGTGACAGTGGAGGGCTTATTTTGGCGATGCATGGCAAATACCAACACTGAACTGTGACAGTGGAGGGCTTATTTTTGAAATGCTTGGCAAATACTGACACTGAACTGTGACAGTGGAGGGCTCATTTTGGTAATTTGTTATGACAGTTTGTACCTGCAACCTTCTAACAAGAGGCAAATGCTCTTCCCACTACTAGGTTACCAAGATGACTGAAACATTTGGATACTAAAAATACTGAAAAAACTCTAGACAGGAAGGCATGAAACTAAACACACATATAAACATGCCAACTGCACAGCTCATTTCTTAAGAGGTGTGCCTCTGCCCACTGGCTGACAGACACAGACCATCACAAAGACAAAGAACAAGGTGCTCCCATGATCAAACCATGCATTGAAGGTGCAAATGTTAATATAAACAATTTGTTAATATAAACAATTTAATTTAAACAAGAACCTGAAAGACAAAATGCAGCACTGTCACATATTTCAATTTTACTGTTAAACTCATGCTTAAAATATTACATTGAAAACACCAACCAGTTTTGTGAAGAAATTCACTCAGGTTTGACCTGCATTGACAAAATCATATTTCATAAACAAAAGAAAACACAAAAATAAATAATGTCTATTTCTGCAATGATGCACATGCAATATATCTTATCACTTACTTGAGTAACCCATCAATACTGATTGGCATTATAAAAGAAATAGATAGAATTGCCTCATGAGAAACATACTTCACATCTAAAAAAAACTGCTAAAGCAGCGAGTGTGTTGTGCCAAAATTCTGTCTGTGAAGGAAATAGGAATAACAAACTATCAAGAGAAAAAGGATTTCCCTTGTTCTGTGAAATGTACACTTCAATGGAATTTGTCTAGACAAAATACTGTACCTGGCCAAATAAACAGTCTGTCAAGATAGGTGGTATCTAAGGAGGTTGTCTAAAAATGGTTGAACAAGGCAGTCATTCAATGAACAAGATCATTAAAGATCTCAAGGCAAATTATTTTTCTTATGATTATGCCTTATATTACAGACTACTTGGACCAACTTCTTGACCTTTCTACATAGTTATGAGAAAATTATAAAATTGGTGTTGTTGTTTTTTAACCATGATTTTGATGTTTGTGTTGTTTTCTTACCATGATTTTAATTTTTGTGTTGTTTTCTATCTTATTATTGTTGTCTTGCTAAAGAACCTTCCACCTACCATCTATGGAAATATCACTGGTGAAACATTTGTAAGTAGTGATCTATGATATATGCATACATGTATGACTTGAGCAGTAAAGTATCTTTAACATGCTAACACCTACTGTCACATGGCGGCTTATTTTGAAAGGTACAATCTGAATTGAAACAAATGCCAACTTTCTTTCCTTGTTTGCATGGCTTCATGGCAAGCATGTGCTTCATACATAGTAGTTTTTTTTTTAACTATTGTTTGACTCTCAAAGGACAACATTTGTATTGGAGCCATCACATTTTGTTAGTCACATATTCCCTTAATGCCTAAAAATACAGGAAAAAAGCTTTGCCTCCAATTGCAGTCAAACTTGTATCACAACATCTATAGGGGTCACAGTAAAAAACCCGTCTTTATAGGGAAGTAGTCTCTATATACAGATTAATTTGTGCACTATTGGTATTATGGGGACAGCAAAAACAGCCTTTGTGACCAAGTGGTCTTTATATGCAGGTGGTCACTAAAGCAGATTGTATGGTATCTTTAATCTTTTTTTCCCAATAAGATAGTACTCTTTTTTAATTCAGAAGACCTTACACAAATTGTTTGACTAAGACTTGAAATGCTAAGAGGTGATCTTGACCTACATAATAACTATGTTGTATGTATTGCCAGATATTGGTTCATAATTGAAGTGATATACATGTATTTAGTGAATATAATACATGAAAGGAAAGAGGAAATAGCATTTAAAGATGCTGTAATTTATATGTACTTGTAGGTCAAATGCTTCAGATTGTGCCATTGTTAAAGTTTACTTATATAGTGAACAGATCCACATGACATAATTATAAATTGTGCTGATATTTAGCTATAGGCCTACCAAATTTCGTCTAGACATAATACGCAAGAGGTTAAGATGATCCCTCATCTAAATATGGTACATGTGTACCTGGACATCATAAAACTATCTGAGAGAAGATCAACGATAAAAGTAGTGGAACCTCTCATGGAAGACCACCTGTCTAAAGAGATCACCTGCCTGAAAGGACCACTTACAGAGAAAAATATACAGTCTAAACTTCCTTAGCAACCCATTGAATTAAAAAAATACCTGTCTTATGTGACCTAAAGTTTTGTTCCAAAATTGGTTTTTCCTATATAAATCACCTGAATTAAGAGACCACCTGTCATATGTGACCCTTTTTGCTCCTTCCCTTGGATGGTCTCTTAAAACAGGTTAGACTGTAATATAATCTTGTACTTGCAGTAAAAGTTGTCTGTCAGAGATTACCTGTTTTAAAACACCACATGTCTTTTGCTGAATAGGTAGTCTCTCAAGACAAGTGCTTCTTTACATCAACATTAACATTAACATATGACAAAAGGAAAAGGTTGCAGCATTTGACCTATATATAGATGACCAGCTGATACTGTAGTACCAATTTATGACAAATGTGATTAAGGTTTCTAATTATGATCAATTTCTCATGAGACAACTCTTAAGTATTAGTAATTCACCATACCTGGTGGCAAGTTTTCAGGATGACCCCCTTCTCCTCGAAGCACCCTACTACATGCATACGTATAGTCATTGTCATCAATGCTAACTCTAGAACTGTTAATATCCTCTTGGAAATAGGTTGCAATATTAGGCATGTTGCGAATCCTCTTTCGAGGCCATGTGTTCGATCCCAAGCTAGAATCACTTTGCTTACTCTTCTCATCGTCGTGGTAACTATGATATGCGTACTCCATGTGTTCGTGCTGACTTATGGCATTGTCTACATCATGATTCCCACAGGTATGAGCTATACTCTGCTCTGCTATACATCCCTACAAAATAAACAGAAACATCATATCATATCCAGCTTAAACAAGCACCTGTAACAGTTCAACTAATAACAGTAGCATCCTCTTTGTATGTAAATATAAATATACATATATACATGCACAATGTATACAGGAGAACTGCTACATTTCCTTGTTAAATCTCCAAATTCTCTAGTCTGACACACAGCTTCACAAAACACTACTGGTTGTCATAAACACGCCATCCAACATCAAAATGTTAATAAAGTCTGCTAATGTGAAATGGAGAATTTGAGTAACTCTACATTTTTAGTTAATCAATCCAAAATTCCACTGCACTTTAAATAAATTGTTCATACTCATATCGGTACCAGACATAAACGCTACACTCTCTGTAACAGGTTCCAAGATTGTTAAAATGTTTTACATAATTTAAAGTTATGCTAGGATGAGTATGCATCATGCTTAAATGACAACACATGTACTAGATACCACTAAACAGAACGTGTACACCACTTGCCCGCTCAATTTCTGCGTTTCTTTAAGATTTCAAAGCATGAGAGACTATATAAAACAGAGGATTATGAAGTATCCAGTTACATCTGTTTTAATATGTTAAAACTACAGATGGAATCTGTATCAGGCATGTATGAACATCTCAAAATGTTGTGGTGAATGGCAATTTAATGTTGTTAAACTGACATTGAGCGACTCCTTGAAGGACTCAACATTCATAATGAAAATCTGTCACCCATACACAGAGTGGAGACATTATAGGTGGCTCACTGGCAAAGGACTTATGATTATTTTCCCCGCTACCTGTTCTGCTATTCTGTCTCTGCCAGTCTAAATTCTTACTCTCTCTCTCTCTCTCCCTCTCTCTCTCTCTCTCTCTCTCTCTCTGTTTCTCTATCTCTCTCTCATGAATACACAGTTACATATACATGTATGTGAATGGAATTTGATGATATTACAACATGAATCAAATGACATGTATGCATACAATGAAAAAAGCTGTAGCAGAGTAAAGATATCACCACAAGACAACACCAAGGAACAGGTGGAAACACACATACACAAGGTTAGCTTATGACCTTCACCTTTTAACCTTCTTTTCGAAATTACCAGGTTGCATTAACTTTATCAACTGAATATAAATGATGAAATAGATTATAATTGTATGTTTTTTTCTTTGGTTATCTGGGCTCTGGTGGCTAGGAAAACATTTGTAATTTTGTGAAATGTACAGAGAGGAACAGCTATTGTGAAGTCAAAAGTTGTTTAATTTATATAACTTTTTTGGGGTGGGTGGGTGGGGTTGTGTGGGGGTGGAGAGGAGGGGAGTGTTTGCTTCATTAAATTACTTTCTTAATTGATACCAAATTTCAAGAAGCGCACTGATATCCTGGGTACAATAATCAAGAACACGTTTTTGCAATTTATCTCAATTAATTGAGGTTCACATTTAACATTTAATTCTAGTGAATTTATGTCTTTACAACACGCACAGCAGAGGCAACAAAAAGAACAAGAAACGGGAACTGGATTTTCAAAGTCTGTTATCGAAATACAAGCCATCTAATACGGTAGCAATTGAGTCATGTCAAACTTGTATACCCTAGCTCAAACAATGAGGTCATTCAATGTTCATTAAACTTGATTTAGATATTTACAAGTAATACAATAGTGAACTATACCTATGACATTTAGAATTTACCATCTATAACAAACTTGAATGTAGTTGGTTGGTTGTATTGTTGTTTAAAGTCTCACTCAAGAATCTTTAACTTATATGGAGATGTCATTATGAGCCATGGAAAGGGCGATACATTTTACCTATGCTTGGCATACATGGCTATAGAGCAGGGATGATTCTTTAACATATCGACAGCTACTGTGACACAGAACCTGTTTTTTACTGTCTCATCCAAAATACAGGGACGGCCAACGGCAGCATTGCTCTGATTTGAACCCACAAACTTACAATCAGAGGGCGAACATGCTAACCATTAGGCCAAGGCGGCCCCCCTTGATTGTAGCAATACATGTACATCTATAGACTCACTTCTATATGTAAACCCACACCCCTTCTCTTTTCCTATTCTATTCCTATCTTATTGGATAGAAGAGCTGGACCCAGTTGCACAATGTGTTGTTAAATTAAATCGTAGTTAGCCACTAATTTCAAGTTAAAATTCTAGCTTGTAATTTTCATTCTATGTGGCTTACTGCTATTGCAAGGTAGTTTAGTTAGTTATTTACAAATTAACTTATAAAAATTTTATTTTAGAGTTACCAAAGCCACAAAGTTAACCATCAATAAGTTCATAGTTAAATTTAACTACAAGTTATTGAAGTATTGTGCAACTGGGTCCTGGTCAGTGGCCTGTGATGCCATGTTGGTCAAACTCTCAAGGACTTGAGCCATGACTATTTCTTGTCCAGGTAGTGAAAACCAGTCTCAAGTCTATGATTGGCTTTGTAAGTTAAAGATCCCTAACTGCATTAGATAAGGCCCTGACCACTGGCCAAATTATATACCGTGAAACTTATATATAATGACCTCCTTAGGGAGAAGAAAACTAAAATCTAAATAGGGAGGTGGTCTTTATATCAAGGTTGATGTTTACATAAATTGAACTATTGGGCACAAATATGGTCTTTGTGACCAGGTGGTCTTTGTATACAGCTGGTTGCTACAGAAGGTTTTACAGTAGCTTACCAGTATATGGGCTTGATACTGCCACAGTATACAGTAAGCGAAATGATGATGATAGCGCTGTAAAACACTAGTGGGGTTTTGCAGTAAGTGTACTTTGTATGTATAGTTAAAGTCTAATTAGCTATATAATAAAAGTATCAGTATCCTGTCACTTGGTCAATGACTCTCTCTACAAGTACAAGTGCCAACAAGAACAGAACGGGCTGATGAGAACCACTAATATACTGATATGGCATCAGGTAGTGACAGCTTCATATCACTCTGTCAAACATCAAGGTAAAAAATATGAAAAGCCTTTATATATAAAGGAAAAAACTTTTGAAATATGAAAGCTCTGTGTTGTATGATTAAAAAAATTGACTATGCTTTGTTTTGCCAACAAAGTAAAAAGATATAAAATATACTCTGCAATATTTGACCTCAATTGCACACAAAAATGGGAAAATCAAGGAAGGTTGCTATCAGAGCTGATGATGTTGTATTGTTGTTTAACATCCATGCAAGATTCTTTCACTTACAGTNNGCAAAAAGGGTCACATATGGCAGGTGGTCTCTTAATTCAGGTGATTTAAATAGGTAAAAGCCATTTTGGAACCATACATTTAGGTCATATAAGACAGGTTTTCCTTTAATTTAGTGGGTCTCTAAGGCAGGTTAGACTGAATATGGAAATGTCACCGAGTGCCAGTGAAGGGCTTCAACTTTTGGCCTATGCTTACATGTAGCACTTTAAAATAGGGCCAATAAGCAGTGAGGAGTTATCTTATGTGCTGACATATACTGTGACATAGGCTCTAAGTTTTTACTGTCTGATTACTGTAGATGGGTAGGAAAAGCAAGCTGGCTAGATCATGATCTCTTGATTTGAAGATAAGCACTTTACTGCAGGGACATAATGATTCTCCCTTATCTCATCTCCTAGAAGATCATTAATTGGTTCATTGTATTATT
>JACSZP010007698.1:0-17105 GCA_016161895.1 Pinna nobilis | reverse complement strand
ATACAAAATGAAACAAAGGCACACAGTACATCAGTATCATATCTAATGCATGAAATGGTGGAAATGCAAAGTCAATAAAACAGATTATATTCTACTTTATTTGATCTTTATTGTTAGTTTAAGACTTGTTTTTATATTGTTTTTTCTTTTTTTATTATTTTGATTCTTGTCTTCATTAATAGAATTTTTCCGTCACTATAAACAGTTCCACCGTGGCTATTGTCATTGATCATGATGCACCATTACAAAGCTTTCCTATTCCAATCGTCCACAATCTATTTTTTAGGGTGGCTCATTATTTGCTTGAAATAAATAAGTGTCCCTGGGTGACAATTATAATAATTAAGTTTGGAGGAAGCAAAGGAAACTATTTTTCAAGAAAGTATGAAACATAGGAAGTGATTCTTTCAACATCAAACACTGCTGAAATAAAAATGTAAAATATTGCCATTCTAACAATACAGTCCAACCTGTCTTAGCAACCCACTGAATTAAAGGAAAACCTGTCTTATGTGACCTATATGAGTGGTTTCCAAAATGTTTTTTTCCTATATATATCACCTGAATTAAGAGACCACCTGTCATATGTGACCCTCTTTGCTCCTTCCCTTGGACGGTCTCTTAAAACAGGTTTGACTGTAGATAATATCCAATTCTTACATACAACGTGAGTGTGCTAGTGCAATTATGATTTTTCTAATCAAATCTATAACATTTGTTCAGAATGACCAACTAAAAATATTCAGGAAAATTAATTTTTCAGAATTTAGCAGTACCTATAGTGCCATTTTGGCTTCAGTAATCCTCAAAGCATTGACAGATTACGTACATGTACAAAGGATAAACTACTTGACTGCAAGAAAAACAGACTGGCAAAGACACTGGAGCATCTAATACAGGATGGGACATGACCATAACTATATTGTTCTACATAAAATCTGTTTTATTCCCTCTTTCCCCCTTGATATTATGAATAAAATTAAGGATATGGAAAAAAAAAATCATTCCTTCAAATAATTTGTTGAAATGATCATGCAATAAATCGACCCATCTTATCACTTACCACACTTCAGACTGCATGGAAAAGTAAAGGCAAAAGACAATGTACTATGTAATAAATTTGGAAATAAACATTTTACGAAGAGCAAAATGATTATTCCTAAAAGCGTTCTTAGAATACGCAACAAATGTCAATACTGATATCATGATATTTAGTTCAAGTAAAATTAAAGCAAAACCTCACAAAGTTCTTTATTGTATAGAAACAAATGAATATCCTACAATCAATGCTTTACTACTATGACAATGATGCATCCCTTTGCTTACATATGTCCACCTCCTCATGTATTTGGAGACTAAAAATGCCTTCAAGAACAGAAGAGCTACATTTCCTTATATAATAGAGATAACAGAGAAATGCTACTTTGTTGGTTTTTTCATTTACATGTATTTGTTATTCGTGAACATGTGACTGTGTCGTGACCTAAGATGACAATACAATATACAATACCTGTTCTTCATCATAGTCGTCGTAATACTGTTTTAATCTATAACCTGAAAAACAAAAGCATATTGTGAGAGTACGAAAAAAAAAAAATTATTTATATGCAGTCATGCATACTGAAAAAATTATAATCCAATGCAAATATTAAGAAAAAAAAAGTTTTCATTAATGGAGGAACAAACTAAAAATCTATTTGTAACCCAATCTTTAGAGAATAAAATAATTGCAGTCTTCTGAGACTGACTAATACTCCAACCTAAAATATTCAGATACAAAGTTAAAGGGAGGGTGAAGACTAGAATTGAAAATACGGTGGGAGCTGACTAAAATAGGCACTGCACAAACCGGACACCTACTCAAATCAGATATATCTGATGGAACATATTTTTTTTTTCGTTTTACATCTGCTTTATTTTACAACACTTACCATTTGAAAGTACAAAGTCAAGTTTTTTAGAAATAATTCCAAATAGGCTTTTGATACTTAAGTAGCTAATATTTGACCTTGATGACACAAGCAAAATGCAATGCATGGTTTTGCCTTTGTGCAACTTTCCACTCAAGAACCTTTCACTTATATAGAGATGTCAGCAACTGCTGGAGGACTACAATATCGGCCTATGCTTGGCACTTAAGTCCATTGAATGAAAAAGGTTCTTTAATGTGGTGATTTTTACAGAGACAGGGAACTTCAGTTTTTACTTTCTCATCAAAAGGACAGGAAAAAGCCATCTCCTTTAAAAGACCAGCTAGAAACCAAAGATCTCACAATCTGAAGGGAAAAAAAGTAAAACTGGTAAAGACCATAGACAGCTTTCAAAATGAAAATATTCAAACATTATAAGCTGTATAGCCAATATTCTAATCATGTCATCCCTTTTATTTGAATATCATATAAAATACAATTTCAAAATCAAAGAAAAAAAACTAAAATCACAAGCTAGGGCAATACATCTAGTAGTCTAGTGTTGACAGTTTGGTTATGACATCAGTGTAAAGTGACATCTACACACTGTTTAAGTTTGCCAACCTTGATGTCATTTCCACAACTACAGTAAGTTAATCCTGGTGGCATACATTAAAACAGGGGAGATAACCACACATTTACAAAAAGAGAATATACCGGTATGTACCACTAATGTTTATATATTAATATTACTTAACCTAATTAGTAAACTTGTATGGTAATGTATTCCTATTAGTAGAAATTCATGCAAACTACACGTCCAACCTTATCCAAGCATGCTGTATTTGCCAATTACTAGTAACCTCATAACATTAACTTTGTATAGGGTACTCATGTTGTAGTTATGTATACAGCTACACGGCTCATAGAGACCACCTCACTGAAGAGGCCACCTCTAATTTACGACCATAAAACTCAGTTTGTTTATTATTATTTCAATATATAATGTACATGTATTTACTATCTCTAGATTCAAAATCCATTGCATTCATGCAAAAATATTTACAATCTCTGCTTATGTCTTATGTCTGATTATTGGCTTTGCACAGTGTAAATATAAAAATATCTCATTCAAACTCTGGTGCAAAAGTACTTAAGCTGGAAACAACAAAAGAGAAGAAAGCATCAGCATAGCACTTCTGTGACAGAAAAATTAACTGACAACCATTAACCTGTTAAAGTTTGTGTTTGTGCTGTAGATTGAATTTCGAAGCTTAATGAAAAATGCCAATATTTCATAATTGATTCTG
Source organism: Pinna nobilis (assembly GCA_016161895.1). Lineage (NCBI taxonomy): Eukaryota > Metazoa > Mollusca > Bivalvia > Pterioida > Pinnidae > Pinna > Pinna nobilis. The sequence goes on along the minus strand of JACSZP010007698.1, from coordinate 13,885 downwards.
TATTTCAATACATGCATAAAATTGAGAGTTGTAAATATAGAATTACATTCATCCCTATGACCTTGAAGCTTGACCTTGATGCCTTAGGACCAAGGTTAAGATGGTTACTTCTCTTGGTGTGATTTGAGCTTGTGGTCGGCAACAAAATATACTATAGTCACACAGTTAATATTTAAGATCCCCTTCTGGCCCGACCTTCAACCTTACACATCCAACACACTTTTGTAAAATATGTTTTACAGAATCCCAATTTGACCTTGACCTTTGATATAAAAATGAACACATTCATTTTAACAGCATTCTATTCACATGTGAAATGAAAATGTGATTGCATTTACTAAATATTGCATCAAATTCACAAATGTGAGTGGCAAACATAGTTTTAAACTTAAAATTAAGCAAACAAGGGCATGACAGTATTTATTTTATGATCTTGAGGGAGGCACAAAAGGGCAAGAAAGTCTTATCACATCCCTAATACAGGGTTGCCACTTAGTCGAGAAAATAAAATCCCATGACTTTTCACAATCCTATGTTTCACTGACCAATAAAACCTATTTTTTTTTTGCCTCTACCCCCCCCCCCCCTTACATCTATTCAATCCACCAAAAGTTGTTTTATTTTTTTCTTTCATCAAACAAATTTTTATTGTGACTTACAAAATTGAAGGATCAAAATTTAACAGTCTAAAATAAGCATATTAATTTTAACTACTTTGCAAAGCCCATAGACATAAAACTTTCAATGTTTAAATAGAGTTTTAATTATTTCTTACTTTTCTGAGATTTAATTTTTCCCTGGAAAAAATGCCAGCTGAAAAAAAACCCTAACATTTTCTCTGAATTTTCAACTTAAGTTTTTGCAGTCCTTCATTTTACATCTAATAGTAAGCTTGCAGTTTTAGTCCAATTGAACTATTGAGGACTTGTGTTAATTGTCTAATTCTGATATCTGATCTGGCAAAGTTTTATGTTGCTTATTAAAACAAAACTGTCTTCAAACTCACTTTTTTTACAGGACACTTTATCATAAATTAAGATTATTTTTAATTCACAAGTGTATAGTGTTTACCAAAGCCACAGAGAATCAGAAATGTGCATGTTGGTAATGTATATCATAGAGCAAAACTCACCTGGAAGTCTTTACTATGCACTGTTCATATAGTGTCATAATTTAATCAAAACATCTGGTACACAAATCTACTGATTAACTAAATATCCTTAATAAGCGTAATACATGATAGTGTATGTTGCACAATTTCTATATCAAGACCTTCACTCATTTACACATACTAAGTCAAACTAACATACTTTGCACTATGAATGTTCTGTTCAAATCACAAAGAATATCAGCATTATCTCCCTTTGTAGAATACACTTGCTTACAATGTAAGTGATAACTTTTGGATTGGTCAGTTTTAAAATCACTTACAAATGATATTTAGCAGTCTCTCAATGCTACATTTACAATTTTCATGCTGTCACAGGTCAATTCCATCTTACTGCAGTTTCAGGCTAATTACACCATCCTTGAGGTGACGCAGGTCTCAGATGTTTCCTCCAATGCTAGGCATTTTACCTTATGCAGTGAGGAATCTTTGAGGCACAAAGCAAATCGCTGATTTAGGACCTCAGTGTTGCCACCTCACCTTTAAGACAAGGAAACCAGTGAAACTGTAACTGGGTCTCTAACCTTTTACCCTGTTGTCCTTAAGTCAGTACTGTAATAACAGTTGTTATTTTTAAATTGTTGTTTAATGCCCCTCTCAAAACCTTTCACTCTTACATAGAGTACACTAAATGCTGATAAAGGGCTACAAGTTTTGGCTAATACTTGGCACTCTGTGCCATTGAGCAGGGAGGGATATTTCATATGCTAATAACTTTTTACTGTCCATACATACATCCAAAAGGGACACCAAAAGTCCTGCAAAATTGACCTCTTCAAACCTGTCCCGGAGGGACGTCCATTTTCCCCAAAATATACGTTGGTCCCTGAATCCTGACATTGCCTAGACATGAACTTAAATTTTCATTCATAGTTTCTTAAATTACTGTTAAATTAAAAAATGTAAGTCTCTAGAAAATCAAATTACATGTTTATCAATCTGTCTATCTCATTTTAATGACAGGTCGATTGTTTGGTTGTATTGTTGCATAACGTCTCCCTCAAGAATCCTTCACTTATACCTTGTATAGAGATGTCGCTTGTGCTGGTGAACAGTTATAAGTTTGGCCTATGCTTGATAGATAGACTTTATTTAAATCTTCATTTTTATGCAAATGATTCAAAAGCATCTGTAACATTTCAACAACCATTCATACTTTTACAGCATGAAATACCTATACATCTTGAATAAGATTATCCACGTAATACAGCCTACATTAAGATTTCACATTGATATAAAAACGAATAAAAAAAGATTAAGGGGAAGAAGATCTAACGCACATAACACACTCCACACAGGATGAATGAAAGGTATAAAGATTGCAAAAGAAAATCCCATCATTGAACAAATTAATGGATAAATGATGATTCAGAGAGAGAGAGAGAGAGAGAGAGAGAGAGAGAGAGAGAGAGATAGTGGGGGGGGCAATTGGTATTAACATATTAAGGGTGGAAAAATTCAAACTGGGATAAAGAGACTCAGTTTTCATACCCTGAAAAATGAAATGTTTACTTATTTCTTAAATGAATAAAATCTGAAATGAAATTTCATTCATTGTTGTAACTTTCCTCCCTTTTTTCCGCTGAGTAAACTGTCCATGTTAAACACCAGAACTAAGATAACTTTTAGTGTTACACATTAAAGCTGCTGACATAGCATATATTAGAATGAGTGACAATGTTAGGTGCCATTACCTAGAACTATATGATCAATTCCATTGGTTAGTAGAAGTGGGAGGTAACAAGAATACCTGAACAAGCTGTTACAACAATATGCTAATGGCTATGTAGAATTGGACTAATACCTGTAGAATTTTCTCAGAATCTGATCTAAACACATGTTGATATTTCATTACAACGAGAAGCATTTTAAACTATAAAGAATATCAATATTGATTTCAAAGCTATGACATTGTCATACTTTTAAAGAGAAATACGATAAATGGATAAGAAAAAGAAAGGAGGGGATTCTTTTAATTATTTTTTTTCATACATGTGAAATGTTCCATCTTCCTTGAGAGCCAAAGATTTTAAAATAGTATTACAATATTAAGCCTTTCGTGACTAAATATTTTCCTTTTGTTTTCTTTCCTCTATGTGATAATATGGTGAAAAATAATTTTGTTCAAAACAAAATGGAGAAGCCTCAACATCTGTACTAGAACAGAAAATATAGGTCAGGGCCACATCTGACACTGCATACTATCTTTACATGTATAACTGTATCACATATGCATGTATGACCAACCTATAGCTATCATAGGTCAGAAATGATACATTCTTTAGGGCAAATATTGAGTAATACATTGAATATACCAGAAAAATGCTCCTGGTACCGTGTTATCACTGGTTGTGAATTGAAACTTCTTATCATTATTGTTGAACGAAACATGGAAGAAGAATTAAGGAAGGGAGATAACTGAAAATGTCTCATTTCATGAAAGAGCTTAATTTAAACATGCACCTTACAAGATAATTATGTCTGTAACAAAATAACAAACAAAGAACCAGCATGTGTTGAGATCAGACTTCTGAGGACAAGTATTGTCAGATCTGGTACCTATACTGCTGATTCAAATGAAGAAGGATTGACGGCCATGATTATAGACCGTGATCGTGTACGATGATGGGTGCGATTACGGTGAGGGCTTGACTGCAATGCTGAAAATCAAAGAAATTAAAACACAAAATGCACAAAACAAGCATGATGCAAATAAATACATGTTAAGATGAGAATTAATTTTCTTTGTAGAGCTTGTACAGTATGTGATGAATAATCAGATCAAACAAGAGTCTGACAACAGTCAGAAATGCAATCTACAAAAGTTGGAACGAGAACAAAGTCTACATCTATCTAGAAAAAAATGCACATACAATTTATAGATCAGTAAGTCTTGAAAATAGCAGAGAGTAAGCCTGTCTTGTGAGACCAATGTCATGATAGACCACTGTCATGATAGACCACCTGCCTTGAGAGACTGCTGTCAGAGAGGTCACTTAAGTACAAGTTTTACTATGCATCAAGAACCCTGGTTGTTTGGAGACAATGAATGATGTATGAATCCTGCATTAAGAATGTATAAAGACTATGCTTTTCAGAGAGCTGTACTTGATTCCATAGCATTCAGAACACCTTTTGAAGACTTGTGTCATCAATAACTTGCAAGGGGCTTTGCATGGACAGACAGGGCGATTTGTACTTTTGTTGTACTTATGTTGCCTGTTTGTTATCTTTCAAATACAAATGCTTTTCATCTGCAAATTTTGTAGCTCTAACCTAAAACTTTTAAAGAAATTTAATGATATTGTAGATGCACGTCAAGTTTAATTATATACATGTAGATGTATTCTGTGCCACTAAAATTTACTGTAAAATCCAATATTTTTGTCATCATTTTCTTCTTTTATTGAAGCAAAATAGGACCTTGATTTTTAAAATACAAAAATAAACAAAGTACATGACACACCTTCTCATTGTTTTTGACAATCATACAAAGTTTCATTCCTCCACTGTGACTATTTTCAAAGTTGAGTAGCAGACAAGAGTGTTTCAGATGGACATAAAAACCAACGGATGGATGGATCAATGGACAGACCAACATACAAACAGTCAGAGTGGTCACTGTAGAAATCCTGCCACACTAGTGGCAGAATCATGATTGTATATTAGGTATCAAACAATGAGAGTTAAAGTAAACAAGTACATGTGTATGTGATTCTCTAATGTTATTTTATTATGATCTATATTGAGTTGGGTATTAACACTGTTACGATGAGTGTGCGCCCATCCCAAAAGTCAAAGCAGTTTGAAGCAAGCTCAGAGTTGATATTTAGATCGTTTTAACTATTTGGAATGGTAAATCCAAAAAGATGGATTGTTTAAACCAAAACTGCACACACATTGATAAGCAATCTACTTGAGAATATCAATCCTACAACACTGGCGTAAAATCAAATATAACAAAATTTTTCTTTGGCCAAGGTTGATGAAAAATTGTTTTGTTGTAATATTGTATTACGCCTCCCTCAAGACTCTTTCACTTATATAGAGATGTCACTTATGCTGGCGAAATGTGCCAAATTTTACTTATGCTCAAAACATATGGACACAGAGGAGGGAGAGTTCCTTAATGTGCTAACAACTAATGTGACACATAACTTTGGACTTTACTGATGAAAGGTAAGAACAATACCATAATTATCACAGAGGACTTCTATCGGGGGATTTCAGAGATAAAAATTTTGACAGAAAAATATCCCAATAGTCATATTTCTGCATTGAAATATTTAGCATAGGTAAAGTACATTATGTTTAGATGGTCTTGTAAAATAAGACAAAGTAAAAAATAACCACAAAACAAGAAATCTGGCCCTATGTGCATTGTGAACTTGACCTAGATACATTAGTTCAAGGTCATGCCACACACTCCACTCTTAAATAACATTCATGTAAATTTCTCTGCATTAAGTTGAAGAAATTATGACCTGAACAAAGCAAAAGGAAGGATGAAAAGAAATAACTCATTTCTAAGTTCCCTAGGGAATGAAGGCGGGGCTGAATAAAGAATACCAAGTCTTAAAAACCATAAACACTGTAATATAGACAGTACGGAGTCTAAAACATGACAAATGAAGGCAACAGAATACACATCTAAGATACAACTATCGCAGAAGGACAGATGATAGGATGTACAAATAGATGAAATGTAGGCAGCAGTATTCACAAATGATAGGACAACTATTACAGAATCTAATGATATATGTATATACAGTTTTACCTGTTTTAAGAGACTGTTCTAAGGAAGTAGCAAAAGGGGTCACATATGACAGGTGGTCTCTTAATTCAGGTGATTTATATAGGAAAAAATCCAATTTGGATACCATACATTTAGGTCACACAACACAGCTAGTTCTTTAATTCAGTGGGTCTCTAAGGTAGGTTAGACTGTATGTAATACATTACAAAGTTTTGGGTCTGAAAAAAATCAGATATGAATCCATAGAATTCCTTATCTCCGAAAAAAGTTATCATTAAAGATGAGAAAGTACTAGGCTTCAAAGAATACAGTTTAGCCTGACTTATTGACTGAATTCAAGGACTACCTGCCTTATGTGACCTAAATGTATGCTTCCTGTAGTGAGTTTTTCCTATATAAATCATCTGAATTAAGACACCACCTGTCATATGTGACAATATTTACAATTTCCCTTGGAGAGTCTCTTAAAGCAGGTTAGACTGTTTATGTAACTATCTGGAAAAAGCAGTCCTGATTCTGAGCAATAACTGAGGAGATGATACTTCGCAACAGAATCACTAAATGCTCGTCTGTGTATCTTAAATCTTCAGATCACTTACCTGTGCCATTAGGTAACATTGATGGCGGATTCTCAGTTTCAGGTGTGGCAGCTGTTATCATCACAGGCGGTGGGGGCATAAACCCCGGGGGTGACTGCAGCTCCAGGGACGACTGGTGGAGTGAAAATAACAATTTGAAAATGAGTTGTATTTCTATTGTAAACAGTATTAATAAAGCAAATCATATAGTGAACTATAACTGTTGTCAACTCAGAAACAGATTGTGATAAAAATCATATCACTGGAATTTTCTGCAGGGAAAAATATGGGTAGTCAAAGGTTATATATTTTTTTAATTTGCAATTTTTTTCCCGCCATTTAATCATGCCATTATTGTCCCGGATGATGGGCTGGTAGAATTTGGTTAATGTAAATCAGACAGGTCAATCATTTTGTGAATCCAATATTTTAATATTTCATATTTTTGCAATTTTAATAATATTATACAAATATTGCACTATTATTGGTTCAATATGAGAATCTGTGGAGTACAAAAACAATATCGACCGAGGCTGAAGTCAACATTGTTTTTGTACTTCATAAAATTATCATATTGAACCAATAATAGTGCAGTAATTGTTTTATTAAATTTTGCTAAGATCTTGAAATTTCTATTGATCAACCTGGTAACATTAATTTTTTAAGCAAGACACTCATCAACAATCTTATCCTGCACAGGCCATAGTAGGCAGCCAAAATGCTGGATGACGTAACAGTAACAGAAACGTCACAACAGTGCAATATGATAAATTATCTGGTTTGCAGTGCAATCTAACTTAAAATGGCTAAACACATGACCTTCTCTGGATAAATGAAAATGCAGAACAAAATAAAAAATGTAATAACATAAAGTATTACGGAAATGCAGAAATTAAAAGTTATATAATATATAAAAGTTTTATAATAGTCTTATAAAAGTTATTAGCAATATTAGAGTTATTTCTCTTTTAAAATATCTACCATTCCATAATTAGCCATAACATTTTTTCTTTAACTAACCTGATCAGGCCCGCTGTTTGCCAGTTCTTCAACCATAAGAGATGGGAAAACACCAATACGCCCATTCATTTCACCTTCCCAGAATCCATCATCAACACCATTTTCATCTTTTCGTAATATTTTTATTAGCGTCCCCTCTGCGAATGACAACTCGTCTTCTGAGCACGCCTCATAATCGTACAAAGCCCTGGCCCAGATACCCTCTGTAATATAGGCATAAGTAAGTTTAGGAAGATTTACAAAACTAAAGTAAGCAGGGTTTACCAAATTCACTTTTGCGTTTTTCTTTTCTAAAATGGATACAAAGTCCTCTTAATTTTGTCTGCTGAAGCAGACAATGTGTGTCTGGAGTCACATAACATCTTTACACATATAAACGTGACATATTCGGAAGTTAAGGGTAGAAAGAAATCTTCTTAACATTAGTATTGTCCCAGGAGACAGCAAAGGCTCCCACTCACAATGTTGAGTTGTGAGCTATAGATGGACAAGTCAACAGTATTGGACTTGGGCATAATATCTAATGACTTTAGGGATCCATAAATCTTTGTGGAATGAGATCCACAAAAAAAACACTAAGTTTTATATCTGAAAACAAAAAGTACTAGACCAAGAATCTGACCATGGAAAATTTGAAATGGTCTATAATTTCTGAGAAAATAAGTGGAGTCATTATCTTGCATAATTAACAGTGGAAGACTAAGTGTACTGGTGTAAGGCCAACAGTGTGATAATTATCTGTAGTATGCTGGGAATTATGTCACAATGCTTTGGTATACAATGAGAGTTATAGCATAATCCTTAATTGAAATGTACAATGTTGTTCTATTTCAGTTCCTCTCTTCTTCTGTTGAGTTTCTAGGTATAGTGGAGCAGCAAAGAAAGTAAGTGATTTTTAGCAAATCAAATCATATACAGAGTAGCCTCATTAATCCTTACACCAATACAAGTATTCTAGATACTTCATCTTCTGGGTAGACTTTGCTAGAAACATAGTTTTTAAATTGCTTTGGCCATTACAGGTGATTTATTTCAGTAATCCAGAAGCTTCGTTTATCTGGACAAATTACTTGAGGAAAATATTGTTGGGCATTCTTGTGGCTCCATTGCACACCATTGTGTCTTTTGTCATTGTGTCTTTTGTCATTGTGTCTTTTGTCATTAGAAACTCATAAAGGGTAGTGGATTTACATCTCGAAGTAAGTATACACAGTCTCAATAATAATCCATGAATCTAATATAAGTAGATGAAATTCTGCTTATGGTTTGAGACTTGCATATACTCAGAGATAGTTTATTACAAAGAATACATTATCATAGCAGTAAATGGGAAATTTGATGATGTAAACTCCATCAGTCAGGTTAACCATATTATTCATCTGGCTTTTAGTCTAGCCGCTTCGAGGTACTTCAGAAAATTGAACAAATCTCATTGAAGTGCTTTGTTACCCAGAGAAAATGTAATGGCTGCCACCACTGTAGAAAAAAGATTCTGACATTCAAAAAATAATTGAACAGTATACTCTTTTGTTTCTGCTGGTAATTTGCACACACTCTATCATTAAGTTGGCTTCACAAAAAAACTCGAGCTGTTTGAACTTCACTCTCTATCAATCTTACCTGACGGTGGTATCTGATTATCCACAAACATCTCACTGGTAGTCTTCTGCACCTCTATGTCACCTGACGAGTATGATGTCACTTCCTGTGCTGCATCATTGGACCCTGGAGTCTCTATGTCAGGTAGTGAAACATGGCCTGCTGCATCACAACTGCTCTCACTAGTGAAAGATAAACAAACTTAAAGTGATCAGAAGCTGAGAATAAGAAATAATGTAGTCTAACCTGTTTTATGGGACTATGAAAGGGAAGAGGTAAATATGGTCAAATATCACATACAGTCCTTTTCAAGTGATTCATTTAGGGAAAAAATATTTTTGGAAGCATAAATTTGGAACATAGAGTGGCAGTATACCGAACTAACCAAGACAAAATTGGAGACAGAAACTACCTCTAAGGATGCCACCTGGACCCAAATATATCAACATTTTCATTTAACACTGAGTGGTCCCATGTAAAAACCTCAAGTTTGAGATCTTGATTTTTAGAGTACAAATGTTAACCATGTACCTGAAACCTTCTCACAGTGGTTAACAATGATACACAACTTCATCATTCTACTCCATTTGGTATCAATGTTTCAGACAAACAGAATCATCCCTACTGGGCTTCCTCCCCATGGCAAGGTCATGACAAAAAGAAAAACAAACATTTGAGCTACACATCTCCTACATACCTATTAAACATTTCAATGTAGTTTTGTGGAATGTACCCTACTTGACCTTCAGCATTCCTAGCTCTGACCCAGCCGTCCCCGTCATCATCAGCTAAAACTTCCAGTTCTTCATTCTCAGCTAAATTCAGCTCATCTGTATTACTTCCCTATAAAAGAAAATCAACTTTTTAATTGCATCATTGCTTCTATTGAGAAAAAAATTGCTAACTTAGAAAATAAAATATATCTTGAATTGTTTCTTCACAGAATGAGGTTATACAATGTCAAGGTCACACACTTTTACATTACTTTTGATTTCTGTTATCTAGTTGTAAAACGGCAATTGAACGAAAGCTTTTTGTTTTTTGGTTTACACCATGTTCAATAATCCTTCAGTTACATGCTGGCACTCATTTTTCCTCTACTATCTATTTATCATTAACTCAAATGAATTTTAAAACTCATGTTTATTAGCAAATACTGCAAGTGACATGATACACACATTATACTGATGAGCAGTAGGCTAAAGTCAACAAGTTTGCCAGTGTTCATGGAATTGCTGAAAAAAGGCCGAAGGGTACAGTGGAGTTGGTTTATAACAAAGTCAAAGGGGATTGACTTTTGACTTTGTTATAAGCATCTTACATTTTAAGCATCAGAGTTTACTACATATGTAGATATATAGTAATTCTGTTTGGGGATTTTATCCCTCTTCGTTATGGCACTGAATTTGCTTTAAGTGGATTCGTTATAGACCAACTCTACTGTATTGAAAAATTCAAAATTCTTAAAAATATACTGATCATGAAGTAGATACAAAAACAAAAGCAGTTACTGAATAGTGAAGAATAGAGGTATAACTAATGACAATTTGTGATTTTGTTCTATCTGTTGTTTAGTGAGACAATTGTATAACAACAGACAGAAAGAAAAACATGCAATGATCAATTATTATACCCCTATTCTTGATCATTTGGTAACTGCTTTTGTTTGGTAACTACTTCAGGACCAGTAGAGGTTTATAGTATGCATTACATTCTTTTGTAAACGTAGAATTTACACACCTGAAAGTCATAGATGGCTCGACATCTGATGGGAAACTGACTGGACAGCTGAGATTGATAATCATGGCTTCCATAAGATCCAAAACTCTGGTCTTTGTTCACATCAAATGTGTCATCTATAAAGTCATCGTCATCATCGTAATTTGTGTAGGTTGGTTCCATGTCATCACTCTTCTGTGAACAATAAGAGATACGATCATTATACATATATTTTATAATTTAAAAAATTACTAACTTAAATTCTGAGTGACAAAAGTAATTATAAAATACATCCCTTGGTCTGTCTCTTAAAACAGATTGACCTGAATCTCTTGCTGTAATTTTTGTGTTATTGTTTAACACCTCATTAAAAAAAATTTCTTTCACAGAGACAAAACTGAATACTGTTGAGGACTTCAAATTCTATGCCTGGTACTTCCTTTTTTACACTTTAATCCACATAAGAAGAAAAACCACATATGCCCACAATTCATCAATTCCATGAACTTAAAACTATAATTGTAATTTCAACATTAAGCTAGGGTAGTAAACCTATACAGCAGTTAGACGTCTATACAATATAGCGTGCATACAGTAAAACCATGCCTGATGACCATCTCGCTAGGAAAATCATCTCACATAAAGTATCATCAAATGTCATCCAGCTTATTTATATTCTAGACTATTTCAACCTCATTCTAAGAAACTATTTCACAAATCAGAGCAATTCTCGTCAATCACTTGGGTGGTCTTAATAGCAAAATTCCATTGTATTCTGACCTGCCAACCTTGAAATATCTGGATCTTAATATAGGAGAGTTTTCAATCCCATGGGGAAGACTTAAACTTTACAAAGAATTAATATGAAAATTTAAGTTTATCAGTTTGAATGATTTCAGTATACTACACTTACTCCACCAGAGCTCTCCGTGCGTAGGGATACACGACTAGATGTCCTCGACATCTCCTCCTCAGCACGTAGACTCTCCGCCTGGGCACTGGCAATCCACTCGTCCACGTTTACTGTGACAATACAAAACTAACATCACCACAGAACTCAAAAGCCATAAAATAATAGGAAAATTTAGATTTGAAAATAGGAACTTAAAAGAATAGTCTTTAAATTTTGTATTTGCCAAAAGAATAAAATATAAAAGTTTGAAGTGTTAATGATCTATTGAGCCATGAATGTAATGAATATGCATATCAACAGACCAAAAAGAGATGACAAAATCAGAAATGTCTTGTATATACTTAAATATATGTTTTGATTTATATAATACAGAGAAAAGTAAATGTGGATTTTTTTGCTATTTTTAACCCATAATGGGAAGAAAGAACTTATATACCAGAGTGAAATATTTAAGATACATAATTGAACTAATTTGCATACTTTCCATAAATGAGATTATGGTTTATTCTAGCAAATTTCTATATAGCCCTAAGAGGTGAGTACATTTTTGGTTGAAATATGTTTAAAACAACCAGGTGAGATAATTACCGGATGCCTGGCGTAGTAATTCTATTCTGGCCTCAGCCTTCATCTTTGCAGTCTGAAATACAGTAAAAGGAGATTAGATGTGTAAAATTGACTTTTAAATGATATATCATTCTTCCCTAATAAAAGAGCTTTCAGAATACTTCCAGCTTTCTTTTTATATTTCATACCTGATAATATGACAGTTATTAAACAGCAATATATTTTTGCAGCAACACAAACATCAAAACGAAAATGCTAGCAGGAAATCCTTTTTCATGAAGAAGGTCTATGTGATTAAATCTGAGAAAATATCTAATTGTTGATGATCCACCTCAGTATTCGTGCTCTGCACGCCAGAGTATGTCAGAGAAATGAAAATAGAAAAACTGATCATAATCAGACATTGTCAGATTTTGTGTCATAACCAGACATTATGGATGCATAGCAACAGAAGGAAAAAAAAGCATACAATTTGAACCATGTAAGTCACATAAAGGTCCTATATAGGTAGCTGTGACAAAGGTATGGAAGATAAATCCAATGTGTGTAATGTGACAGCTGTGAATTCAAAGTCTAAGGCCTGGCCAAGAATTAATGATTCATAATAAAAGTATCAATGCAGGGGATGGATCCGAGGGCATGTTAACACATTGTACAGGAAGATAATATGGTGTGGATTTAAGGTTTTAGAGGTATAAAAGTATCAGTGAAAATTTTGTCCTCTTATATGGACACATTAACTACCTCGGCCTTTCTGATATGATGTTTCATCTCCTCAATTTTTGTCTCTATTTCCTGAGAGGTGCTGCCCTCTGTTGTTCCATTTTCTGACGTCTGAAGGAAAAGAAAAAATGATCTTAACAGTAAAATTACTTTTGTAAATGGTTGATGATTAAAGATCAACAAGCTTGAACATTGAATAAACTCTATATATAGGTAAAATACGAGTAGAAGAAGTAACAAGATGCTTTTGTGACACACTGATGTCCCCATATGACAGCAAAGTAATTTGCAGTATATTTTAAAAGATAAGGTAAAGTTGTTTTTTTAAAGTAAGTGAATTTCAATGGTTGAGGTCACCAGGTTAAGTCTTGGTATCAAATGAAAGCCATGGTCATGAGAAGTCTATGTGTGAAATATAATGGAATATTAATGTTGGAGATTTCATTTTAAATTGGTAACACAGGTAGTCTCTGAGACAAGTTCACTTTCAACCCTCAGAATCAAAGTAGTATGCTCCATTCTACTGTCTTGGCCCAGTCTATTACAGTCTGTATGGTTAAACCATGTATAACATACTCTATCTCCACTAAGCTGACTTTCTAAAGCTTGTAGTGTTCTCTGGTGCTCTCGGGAGGCTCGCATCTCCTTGGCAATCTTTGTGGCCCACTTCCTCGCCTCTTTGTCCAGCTGCAGGTCGCCCCCATGTTCTTTGGATAACACATTGCACTGGAAATATTCAAACAAGAAAACTCTCCATTATCTAAAACTTTATAATCTTACCACTGATTACAATTTAAAAACACAAATACAATCGGGCCTCAATAATCCGGACGCCAATAATC
>JACSZP010007696.1:0-25964 GCA_016161895.1 Pinna nobilis | reverse complement strand
GGCGCTGCGGGTATCGAACCCCGGACCCCTCGGCTCGAAGTCGAACACTCTAACCACTCGGCCACGGAGGCCCCAGGTTATCTGAGTGAGATATACCGAAAGTGATATTTATTGAATAGATAATGAATCGAATGTGGCGTTATGAAACTGATTAGTATAAATATCGAGATTAAGGTAATCAAAGCTATACTGTGTCCCCATCAATGAGGTATTGGCAAATATAAACCTGGTGTAGCGCAATATGTGCTTTCATTTTGTATCTTTATAAAACAGACGGATTCGATAGAACTATGATAGTTATTGGATATCAATGCAATGTCAAGTCTATACTTAAATACGTAGGTAATAGAAAATAATTTATCGTTACTACACAAAGCCCATGACATGCCAAAAGTAAATGTAGGGCCATACTATAAAGTATTAAAACTACGCTATAGCAACTGCTTTTAAACATTTTATATAATATAAAATGTATCAAATCCCGTCTATGTAATTTGTATCTAGATGATATTTTCCTTATATCTAATATAGTGATATCCTGATATTAACAATTTATCCATGAGAACATGGAACAAGATGGAGGAAGGATAACACTTTGGATTAGATTCCTATAAGGGAGATAACTTGGTGTTCCTACGAACAAATAAACACAACTGCAAGCTACGTAAATTGTAGTGGGTCGTATATAAACTTTACCCGATAAGGGAAAAACAATCAAACAACAAAAATGATCCAATGACAAGGCTTTGATGGAATTAAAGCATTGAAATAAATTTCAATGAAGCCGTTAGTGTTTCACTTTATGACATCGACAGACAATATATTAGCGATAAAAATAGAGTACATTTGACAACAGTTATAAAACCCTAAAACGGTCACCTGGGTAATAGGGACATAAAGAGGGATTAAATTAAATTAAACGTTACAGATGCATTCAGTTTTTCTTCTATGCTGTCCTTCTGAAGCAGACATTTTTCAAAGACGGGTACCCACCCGGGCATATTTGACCCCGTCCCTTTTCCATCCCTGGTATATCCAACAAAAAACAATGACAAGTGTAGGAAACGATGAGTACCTCAATTCTGCCAAGTTACATCAAAATCCATGCAGTGGTTTAGAAAAAGAAGCCGCGAATGTAACCCATCCTCAATTTTTGAAGTTAAAAATTCATTAAAAATTCAAAAATGAATTTCATTAATTTTTTCACAAGAAACTATTTGCAAACCTTAATCTAATAAGATGTAAAGCATTTTATAAAACTAACTGATAAAATCAGAGTCAACGTTTGATAAATGAAAATGTCAAAAAATGACAAATGCAGAAAAAAGTAAAAAAAACGTGTCAAAAATTTGATTTCCGAATGGAAAACAATCTTCTAGATTACTCAGATGTATTCAGTTTTCATTCTATGTAGTCCTTCTGAAGAAGAAATTTCTCAAAGGAGAGTACCCTTCCGGACCTACTTGACCCTTTTCCTCCCCTGGGTGGATCCAACCGAAAAATAACACTAAGTATAGGAAACCATGAGTACTTCAATCCTGATAAGGTTAATCAAAATCCCTGCAGTAGTTCTGAAGAAGGAGTCGAAAATGTAAAAAAAAGTTTACAGACGGACGGACCACAGCCAGACGGACGGATAGACAGGCTACGGGCGGTGCACTCTGACTATATCTCACTTGCGCCTTCGGCTCAGGTGAGCTAAAAAAATAATGATTACGATGATAAGAGTTATAAGAATAATAACAGTAGTGCTGGCATATATCTTTCTCATTCGCAACATGGGACGATATGATTGTACTCGATATAACTTACAGGCTTCCGTGCGTATCATGTGCCTGTGCATATTTTGTAACAGAAAACATTGGAATGAAGACAAAGTCGACACAATATCGAAATGGAATCCAACTTCCAAAATAGCCTTGAATAATATAATCTGATCATGTTGACGTATTCATTCAATACTTAATTCAAAATATCTCATTTATATACGTTCTTATCGGATTGTGCAAAGTAGGTGCACATGCACTCCTTCAACTTTCACCAACTTATGCCTCGGAATTTACTAGCAACCTTGAAGTAATTTTAAACTGAAGAAAAATTTAATCAGAGAATTTCAGGCATGTCAACTTGATACTTTACACACCCTTTTAGAAGCTACTGCGGAAAGGAAATCAGAGTTCGCAAAACATAGTTTGTAAGCCATCATCACTAACACGTGGGAAGGTCTAGTTGATTACTTTATTTAATTTTCCGTACAGACGTATTGAGTTGCGTCCAAAAAGCTTGCGAAATTTTATCATTTCTACGGGAAATTGTGCCGAACAAGTTATCACAGTGACATTTGATGATGAATTACCCACAGGATCTGGGTAATAGCTCACAATGCTAGAATGTGAGAGAGACAGCTATTGAACACGTTTTACCTAAATCAACCAATCAGCGAACGTCATACGCTATCGTATTACTTGCCATTGTGCATTGTTGTGAACCCCATCACTTAGCTGTCTCGGGCAAAGCAGTGATTGCTCATTTTCTGAAAAGGCACTGGGTTAACTTAATAAACTCTGATGTAAGACTGCTCTGTTTAATAGATCACTGCTGGGAATAAATCTATCAAAATATTACGCAATACAATACTGCTACTTAGGCATGAGAGGAGTATTTTTCCTCTTGTATCAAGTTGTTGTTATTGTTGACTACGTGTTTAACGCTATTTAAAACATAACTTCAGTAGTAGTCACAATGAGGTTTTATTATTTTGTTGATAAACTCCCAATAAAAGAATCTTCCAATTATCAGGAGGCATTACAGAATGCCAGGAAATATTTTCAACGTTGGACCTTTTCTTCCCGGCACAGCGAGGGATCTTTATCGTACAGACTCCTACTATGACACGCGATGTCCGTTTTTGTGTTTTGTAGGAAAAATAAAGCTAACGAACTATGACCGATCTTACAATGCTTATAAAGTGTACGAAATAATGAGTCGAGCGATCACGGGCCCCTGGATAAACAGAGGTGGGATAAGGTGCCCAGGAGGAGTAAGCATTCCCTGTCCACCGGTCATACCCACCGTGAGCTCTATATCTTAATCAGGTAAACGGAATTATCTGTAATCAAAATCAGTGTGTAAAGAACGGCCTAACAATTGGTATGAAATATCTCTCTCACTCTGGACATAGTTAGCCACATGTATAACCATTCTAAGACATCTCCATCTTGCGTCGCCGGATATTTGCCACGATTCCTCTGACGTCACGCGTCATCAACTTGACCTAACTTTGACGCAATTCGTACACTCGAATACACTGTGTTGCACGAATAGATTTATAATTTAAAAAATCGACTCGACTCGACTGCCACTTAATAGAGGCACAGCCCACGTCGCAGAATATACCTGTACAACGTCGTAATAGATTCTGCTAGTCTCATTGCAAAAAGAGGAAAAGCGGACCGTTCGCTTCCGCCGAGTAGGCGTAAACCCCTGTCATTCTCACCGCCGACAAGTTTTACGGGGAAACGGCGGGGTTGTGACTGTTTACATTTGGTCTCTTAGTTTTCGTTAATCTAATAAAATCTGTACATCATTACCTACCTTCAAACAATAACCTCGGGAATTCGTATTTTCAATATTAATACACGTCTTAAAATATCAGATTATCGTCCGGGGTCGAGCTTGTTCTTCTGGGAGTAATTGTGAGAAAACAAAACACTAAAAGAGACCGATTATGAGTGTCGGTCGACACCACACTCTCATAAATAATTCAAAGTCTATTTATGGTGGTATTGTCCGCTTTTGTTTTGCTATTTGTACTCAATATGTACTCCTTTGTATATAACCTATTTATTGCTCTCTCTTTTGTTTGGTTTGTCTGTTTTCTTTTTACTATTCTATTTTGATGTATTTTCCTTTAGCCGTTCTACGTATCATCAGCATAAATACGGCAGGCATATGTAAGATAGCATACATAAATAGTACGATAATATGCATAATATAAATACAGACTCTCAAATTGAAGAGTTAAAAAGAGCGGAAAGTTAGAGAAAGGGAAAAGAACGCGGATTTTCTTATTGCGAAGGCGCTCTCTAAAGATGTCTGAAATAATTTTTCCAATATCCTAATTATTCAATACATATGGAATTATATTATAGCATCTGCTGATGTAAATATCGTAAATCTTTATAATGGGGAGAGATGAGAGTAAAAGGACGATATCATCCAATGTACACTTGACTGCAATCTGCTGCACACTGTTGTTTTTGTTTGACGTAGATTCGATATGACTAATGTCTTTCTGATATTCTATATTCAAAACACGATTATTTCCGATGTATTGTTAGAAAAAATGTCATAAAATGTCAATCAAAACAGTTATATGTCACATGTAGAAAACATTAACTTTTACTGAGAGGGGAAGTTTTATAGTCTTGAAGTCGTGAACTTTTCATGCTTATGCATTTGGCTTATGAACTTTACATTAACATTATATTTATTAACCAATAATTACGGTCCTTTTGATCTCATTTTGAAATATATGAATCCAAAACAAAAAAATTGAAACAAAGAAGAAAAAGGAAAAAAAAAAAAAAAGAAAAGACATGTAGAAAAAATAGAACAAAACAGAAAAAACCACACAAAATAATTAGTATTAATTTTCCTGGGTTTCGTAATTACGATCGCGTTCCCTCTCTCTCTCAATTCTTTACCGCAAATTCTGATTGGCTTTTGATTTTACTATTTGTCTACTCCATTGAATTTCATTAACTCGTCATGCGACATGTCATAGTAGAGGAACATATCTAAGGTTGTTGTTGTTGTATTGTTTTTAACGTCCCACTCAAGAATAATTCATTCATATGGAGACGTCACCGTGTGCCGGTGAAGGGCGACACATTTTGTCTATGCTTGGCACTGCTGGTCGTAGAGCAGGTAGGGTTTCTTTAACGTGCCAACACTTTTTGTGACAAGGGACCTCGATTTTTACTGTCGCATCCGAAAGACAGGGGCGACAAACCGCAGCGTGGCGCTGCGCGGATTCGAACCCCGGACCCTTCGATTCGAAGGCGAACACGTTAAACACTCGACCACGGCGACCATGAACATATCAAAGGTAGGATTTTGATTAAGCAATAGTTAATGTCATGTGCCTCATAGGTTTGATACCTACGTACAAATTTTGTGTCTGCATTTGACACTTGAACTATCAGACAGGTCGCTGGGATAGAAAAGGTCCTGTGATTTTGACAAGACCTGATGCACTTGTCACTTTGAAATTGTCTCCAAAATGCTAACATATTGAACTTAATTATTAAAGCTTTTAAACTTTCGATAACCTTTTGAAATTAACGATAATTGGAATTTTTGCAGAACGAGACATGTTTTCTCGTCATATTCTTCTTCTTACTCCGCGGGTGGAGCAGGAGTTGCTTATCCTTCCAGAACACCTGAACTCATCTCATTTTTAAAGTTTTGTTTATGTTACTTTATTTTTAGTTTCATTTGTTGTTTGGCGATTACAGTTTGTTGTGTTTTCTCTTTTTGTTTTAATAATGGTTTTGTCTGTCGTTTGAGTTTTGAATTGTGAATTTCCCTTGGTATCTTCAACATATTTACTACTATTTATGTCTCAAAATGGACTTTAGGGCTGCAGGTGTTTGATGGATATTTACGGTTTGCGGAAAGATCGATCCAGGATTTCGGTGAAATTGGGCACCTTGCCTTTTCTGAATTTTTAAGCTGGGCAGAAAAATGGCTATTTTTCAGACTCCTCAATTGCCCGTTAAACTGGGCTGATTTTCAGTTATTTTACCAGGATGTTTGTGTTTTCAATTTCTTTAAAATGAGATACAAAGAATTAGTTTGAACACTTTGAAAATTTGATTGCTCTCTCTAGTAATAAATACATAAAAATAGATATTGTACTTTATGTTTGCTCCACTTAATATTAACGACACTGGTGTGTAGATACAATATATTAGACTTTAGCCCATTCTATACTTTGAATGCAACTGGAAGCCCGACAAACAAATAACAGATTAGCGTCCATGCAACAGAAATATTCATATGAATCTGGTCAAGGCAATCCCGTCGCATCTATCTCACCAAAACTGTGACGTTAATTATATTATACGTTATTATAAACGTTATTTATTTTATCATTTTTTTTATTTTTACAGTTGACCCCATGTTAGTACATACATTTTACTATTTGTATTATGTTCAACAGATTTCTCAACAACATATCATAGTGTAATCGGGAGATCGGCAAAAAAAAAAAAAACCGCAGAAGACGTACGATTTAAGAACCCGTACGTCCGGTTGTGACAGAAGCTTTAGCTATGAACTTTGACATTTACATCCTATTAAATTCTAATTAATTAAAATTACTTTAAGGTGAAGCTATTGTTGAGCAATACGTAAAATTCGTTATTATATCACTAAAAGTAAACTGACAAATACGTTACTGCAATGTAGGGCAGTCTTTAACCGCTGTTCAGATATATTACATTGCGCTATTATGTGCAATTCAAGACAGTGTGTTTTGAAATGCTTTCACTTATGCATAAAAATTGAGAATGAAACGGAATTTTTAGGTTTTTTATTTACTCCTAAGTGACATTGAAACCACTGGAGTCAAAGAACATTACTTAATCAAGGCACTCCGTTAAGGATCATGCTGCTAATATTGTTAGCTAGTAGGTTATCTAATTTCTCTTAAGTCAATCAAAAGGGAGTTAGCTGAAAAATGTGTAATTTGTACCAATTAAATGAAATATTTTCTCGTTCAAAGAAAACATAAAGAAAGAATAAAGAAAGAAAAATTGTTCGCTGCATGTTTTAGCGAAAAACATGCTAAAGTCAATGTGTACCAAAACGCACCGTTTCAGTTGTGTTATATAGTTTTGTACTTAGTGTGACCTTTCTTCTATACAAGCCATATCAGATTCAATCAAAATATTCGTTTTGTACATAATCTAGTTTTGTAAAAGCAGATTATGTAAATTCCGCAATTTATACTTTTGATTAACCCGTCTAGACTTGCCGACTTTTGACTCTTCTTTGTTTAAAGCTAAAATAGAATGTATCATAATTTTCAAATTAAATCAACATTTCAGCAGTCAAAACTGCAGGAATAATATTCATAAGCTCCGAAATGTACTAGGAGACTAGATGAACACAAGCATTCTGATAAACAATACTTCAGATAAAAATTGATTTACTATTCAATATTCTAAGTACTATTTCAACTTCACTTTATTTACAATGTTATGTAAACATTAGCGTAAGGGATAAACAAATGTACTCAAAGGATGAGCAGGCAGCACGCGTTTCTGACAAGAAGAAAAAAACCCAAGAAATAGGCAAGAAGACACATGCATAGAAAAAGACAGATTAATAGATAATCAATAGGCAGATGTATACACAAACAAATACATGTAGTCAGCTAGCCAGTCAGATAGCCACCAAGAAAGATAACAAGCCGGCCAGATAGATATAAAGACTGATAGATGGATAAATTGATCGATGGAGACGGGTGGATAGATGCAGACAATAATGGATGGACAAAGGAATGGATTGAAACATGGATAGATCGAAAGACGGATCGGATGAGACATGAATTGATGGGCAAACAGATATACAAATGCTTGGTAACAGACATAACGATAGAAAGACAAAGTAGAAAGGATAGATAAAAGTAAAAAAAATCGATATATAGAGTACAAAAAGAAATACATGAACATTTATAATATGAATTAAATGAGAGGCTAGTAGATATATATTTAAAGCTGGATGGTTGTACTGTTGTTACTGTATCATCCAAAAGACTTGGACAGCCAACCACAACACAGAGAGGATTCGAACTTAGGACCTCACAATTAGAAGCCGAACGCTCTTACTACTGAAGCTTGGTAATTTATATGTAATGTCACTCATGGAACTTTACACTTAGATATACATTTGGACTCATTTTTCATCTTCACAGAATTAAAAAATTGAAATATCACATTTGACCCATCATATAATTAGAGGATGTAGATGATGAAATACACAAAAACTGCACGCAATATATAGATATCGTCGTCTAAAAAATAAAAAATACACGATTACCGGTTGTATTTATTTCCCGCCATTTGAACAGACATAACCGATGCCCGTAAGTAGGGCGAATTAGGCGGACAAAACAAGTCCAGCACGGACTTTTAAACGTTGATTTGACCATTTTTTATGTGTAAATCTCTTAATTATATCCATTTGTACGTGATTCCGTCGTTATCTCGTGTACGACAAATTTTTGCTAAATGAGTCCAAGTGTACCTTTAAAGATAGATGAGAAAAAGCTTTAAATCTCCTAATCCACAACTATATTTATCTTTATAGCCAGAAAAAAGATATACCGATAAGTGAAATGCGAATGAGCTTCACAGAACACCGACAATCTAAAGGAGGGATTAGGTGCCACGGAATAGCTAGATGAAAAATACCGACCGTGAACAGAAGAATTGGAATTAAAAAATGAAATAAAAATACGAAAAAAAACGGAAACTCAGACCCATAGGTACATCATGCATTTGTCATTTCAACTAGCATTGTAAGAAACTGAAGAGATGGCGTAATTCTCTTGTTATACTTTGTCAATCTCCTTAGGTCTACACGTTATACATTGTAATAATGTCTGCAACATGTTCTGCATGTTCAAAATATTTCACAACAAAATAATTTCCTTGTAACAAATCTAAACCTGCCCACGTAGTCGTCATGGAAAATTCACATTCTAATAATTCTAAAAAATCCGAAGTAGGTACTCGTCTTAACTATACCAAAGAACGTAATATAAAGGGACGCCATAAGAAAGATCACAGCAAAATAGAGTGCTACGTCACCATCTCGTGCTGGTTTATGTTAAATGAAAATTAACAGCGCAAGTGGAAATTGGTTTCATTAGAATTTTATGATTTGTTAATAGATCTAATCGTGTTTATTGTCAAGAGCAACAAAGAGACTTGAGTAGATGTCCTCTCCAATATACTTTACTGTCGGATTTTCTCTTGTTCTTCCTTTTTATGTGCTTGTCTTACTCATTCCTTTGTGATTAGTTTTTCTAAGTTATACAACAAGCACGTAATCTATTTAGTGCACAACAAACATGTAATCTATTTATTCTATCGTTGGAATGTCCTTGCAATACAGCGGGATGTTTTCTAGGGAAAAAATTTCTCTTTTATGTTTTGTTTTATTTTGTTTTCTTTTCTAATTGGTGCTTAATGCATACATATCGTTCATTATTTGGGTTAGAAATTAAGACACAGGGAATAGTATCTACAAACCGTCTTCTAATCAAGTTTCAGTACATTCCATTATGTGTGTGCAAAACAAAGAATGTAAAATAAACATGTACAGTCGAGCCTCATCAATCCGGACGCCAAAAAAAAAAAAAAAAAGAAAAAAAAAATTACGGATGCTTCTTCCGGACGAAAAGATTTTTCAAATTGCACTGGTCATTATGATATGAATGTTTTAGTAATCCGGGCGCTTCATATATCCAGACGATTTTCATGGGAACAAAATAGTCTGTCCGGATTAATGAGGTTCCACTGCGTTACTATACACTATTTACATCAATTTATAACTGACATATGGAAAGAACCTGTTCTATCCGATTACGACTATTTCCGAATAAGACTTTTACTCGGATTCGAAATATAGTGACACGGCGGGTGCCGCGCACTGAGCAGGAGTTGTTTACCCTTCCAGAGCACCTGAACTCACGCCTTGTTTTGCTGGGGTTATTGATTCTCTATTTTTCTGTTTTACACGCCTTGTGTTGATAGCTGTTTGTGTTGTCTTCTATTTAGTTTGCCATGGTTTCGTCTGCCTTTGGATTTTTTATTTATTGATTGCCACCTTGGTATCTTCTACTGTCATTTTTTTTAAAAGACAACAACAACAACTACAAATTGGCCATCGCATTTTTCCTTTACGTAGAGTACAATACCAAATCTTATAAATTCATATAAATTTTCCTGACACAGCTATTTAAAAGAAAACCCATTAGATTTAGTTCATTTCATCCCATTTTCGTTTCCATTTGATGATAAGTATTACTGTGAACTACATATATAAAAGAATGATCTCAATCAAGACTAGACTTTGCTGTTCGTGTCAAATGCGATAATTGAATAAGATGCCTCAGCAGGAGTAAGTATCTAGGTGGAAATAATAGGTGAAACCAAAGAATTTTTTCGTGTGCTCATGACTTTGTGAAGCACGAACCGAATTCCTGACTTCCGGCTTTGTTTGTCTTCTTATAAACATAGAGACAGGTTTTTAGATAATAGACTAGTCTCCCACACGGTATTAGTTACGAAGTGCTGAAATACTTGGAAATTTGAATAATTCTGCTATGCTTCTCTGACGTTATTAATTGTACGTGTCCGAATGGGTTCGCCTTTGAAAGTAGTACAATTTCTGCGCAAAAATTGACCATTATAGCTAAACCAGGAAAATTACGTAAAAATAGTCTTGAACAATGACACAGAGATGCTTCAAATCATAGCTAAAATGAATAAATAAATAAATTAATCAAAGAAAAATAATAATAAAATCTCGGGTAACGAATAACAACTTTCCCAACACCAAGAGGTATAGAGTCTTCGTTAGAGTGTTGTTTCGTCAATAAAATTGTAGTTCAGTATTATGTCCGTTCGTCCGCACGTCTACCTATCACGCTTTAGATTTGTAACTTCACTGCCGATTTTAACGAGTTTTAAGTATAAGTATGTACTAATAGGTTCCAGATACAGTTTTACTTCAATTTAAAAATGCTATGAGCAGAGTGCGAATGGGTACAAATATGGCTTACTTGAACTTATGCAAGTTACTACAAATATGGCTAACCTGCACTTATGCGAGTGGGTACAAATATTGCTTACTTGCAGTTTTGCGAGTGGGGATAAATATGGCTTACTTGCAGTTATGCGAGTGGAAACAAATATGGTTTACCTGCACTTATGCGAGTGGGGACACATCTAGCTTACTTGCACTTATGGGATTGGTGACAAATATGGCTTACTTGCAGTTATGCAAGTGGAAAACAAATATGGCTTACTTGCAGTTATGCGAATGGATACAAATATGGCTAACCTGCACTTATGCGAGTGGGGACAAAAATGGCTTACTTGCAGTTATGCGAGTGGATACAAATATGGCTAACCTGCACTTATGCGAGTGGGGACAAATATGGCTTACTTGCACTTATGGGATTGGTGACAAATATGGCTTACTTGCACTTTTCTCAACATTGTAACCTCTCTTCATTTTCAGTGCTATATACACCGGGAGTGCAAATTTGTAGCTACATCAATCAATACAAAAGATCAAGAAGTTCGTACATGGATAGTCTTGAGCAATCTATAATTTTCAATGTCATCACTGTATAAGCCATCAGCTGCCTGTCGAGCTGTGTGATTGGCTTAAGACGAGCGGAAGAAGTTCAAGATGTCGATATCAGAATGAAATCAAAACAAAATGAAGTGTCTAAGGCAACAAGAGATTAAACCTTATTTTCTCAGACATTGACAAAATTTACAACGTGCCCTCATTCATGATTTCTTTTCAGATTTCTTTTAAATTTTCGTGTCCGTATATTTGAATATTCGTAGCTTTTTCACATGACGAAAGAATTAAGACCCGTCTGCCGCATGTACTGGTGTATAGTGCTTTAGGAAATAAGTATTAATTTTGTCTGGCCTAAGTATGGAATCGAAGGACATGTGACAGATACAGATGTCATACATTAATCATACTGAAATAGACTGTAAAAGAGCCCCCAGTGGGAGACATTTTTTTTCTTACGCCTCGTCAGACGAATGCTTGGTTTTGTTTTCGAAAATGTTATGAAAATTCAGTTCTCAACAATTTCATCTGAATTTGACAGGACTAGCGGTGAATGTGACGGGTCATCAGAAGCAACTTACTCCTCCGTGACACCTGATTCTATCTCTTGCTTTTGGGAGTTCGTATATTGCCTCCCGGTTCTTCTGGTACCGGTTAATACCTTGCTATGTGACATTTTAATTTTTACAAATTTCTTCTGAGTATGGTAATTTATTGAAACAATGTAAAGTCCCCTTTTGCAAGAATCTTAGGACAAAGTCACTTGTATGTCATAAGTGCAAACAAAATGTTGAGTATTTGACAAATCAAAATTTAATTCCAACATTTATAACCACGATCTGGTTTATAGGATTCATTAGATAATATTTTATCAAAAGTTGTCAATTATTTTCGTAAATGATCAAATTATGATGAATTCAAATCATTGCTCACTTACGATTACGAGCAGTTTTGTATCTAAAATGTGATTGTGAAAAAGAATTATGAATCTTATGTTCCCATTGATACATAAGTGGTAAGGTAGGATTAAAATTGTAAACATACGATAATACAAGACACATACCGACTGATTTTTTGTTTGAAATTCACTAATCAAATAACTTACCATCTATTTTCGAAGGGAAGCACAATACTTTAAAATCAGTTAAGGTTAGCCAATTTTCAAAAAGTACAAATACCTCGCAATACAAAATAGATAAATACCTAAAGCAATTATCTTTTTAACCAGTTTAAGAATGACACTCAGGGGAAATTTATAGAATCTTCCAAAAATAATGTAGGCTTTGGTGTGACTTTCTTTACCCTTGCACAACTTAATTCCGGTGAATATACAGGTTACAACGAAAGTAAGCAAGGAGGAGGAAGCAAGAAGTGTTGACTCTTCCCGAACACCTGTTCTAATTCATTTTTTGGGGTTCACTCCCGTTCTTAGGTAGGTTATCTTTAGTTTTATTCTGATTGATTTTCCCGGTTGGTTACGTCTTTCCGTTTGGTAAATTTTGAATCAAACTATGATAATAAAAATCAGAAATGCTGATTGATATTTTTTCAATGATGTTAAAACATCATATTATCATATAATACAACATTAAGAACATAATATATGATATGTTGCTGCTTTTTTTCTGGCAGGTCAATCAAAATTTTAATGCAAATGGAAGCGGAAAAATCTATGTGTATTAACTAATTATAAATACAATGGAACCGAGATCCCGTGTCACAGTAGGTGTTGGCACGTGAAAGAACATCCATGCTCTATGGCCAGCAGTGCCGAACACAGGCAAAATTTGTCGCCCTTCACCGGCAAACGGCGACTTCTCCGTATTAGTGAAATATTCTTGAGTGTTGAACCTGTCTTATATGACCTGAATGAGTGGTTCCCCCCAAGAACCTTTTTTTTTCTATATAAATCATCTGAATTAAGAGACCACCTGTCATATGTGACCCTTTTTTCCCCTTCCCTTGGACGGTCTCTTAAAACAGGTTGGACTGTATTTCTCTTTGTTGGTTGGTTAGTTGGATTGTTATTTAACGTCCCAATCATGAATCTTTCACTTATATGGATACGACAACTTGCGCCGGTGATGGACGACAAATTTTGCCTATGCCTGGCAGAGAGGATTATTTAACATGCCCACACGTAATTTGACAGGGGATCTCGATTTTCAATCCGACAGCCAATCGCAGTGTTGCTTCGGCTCGAACCCCGGACCTCAAATTCAGAAGTCGAACACGGTAACCACTAGGCCATGGCGTTCCCTTTTCTCTAGTTTAAATTATGTATAAATATAAGATATACCAGGATATCAATGTCTATGGATTGAAGGATATAAAATTCAAATCAGATACATTTTGGATAAATAGACCTCTGGAAAACCTATGAGTGTATTTGGAATGGTGGGCGGCTTAGAGATAGGAGAAGGGGTTTTGCCATGGAGGAGTGGAAATTCACTATTGCTCGGACATACTGCCACTAGTAAAGAGATATATTTAAATACACAGAGCTGCAGATGAATCATCGTAAGTCATGTAAACAGACAACCAATCACTCACCCAAGCAATCTATGAATTTATTTCCTATATTCATCTCTCTTTCCATCTAAACATTGGCCAGAGACCACCGAGATAAGACTAATTCATGTACCACATGCATATTTCCCTATAACGCTTGTGCCGGACTAGTATATACAATGGTAGTTGAACATAACTCTATGTTATCTTCCCGCTGAGATGACGTAAGCGCGAGATGGTGTCTTCTAGCGTCATTCCACCACTTATAAAAACAATAGTCCCGCACATGCGTAATAGTATACACGTGGCACATACATGAGTTCCATTTAACCTATTATTGCTCTTGACCATTCTTCGGTAAGAAAATATATTGTTGATTATTATGTCGCTCTGAGTAAACGCGACTCTGCCTCGATTCTGTCTGTTTCACTAAATACCCCAATGAACATTGGATATAATCTAACCTATATTTAAATGTGTATGTTTTTGTTGTGTATTTCTGCTAGTGTGCTATATAAATCATGATTCCATGTTCTTCTAGATGATGTGATACATTATTATATTCCATTAGAATACATGTTCTACGCCTAGTAAGATGGCCATGGTACTTAACAACCAATCTCAATCACAGATCTGAAAAAGACTAATTCGTCAACAAAAGGTTTCCCGGCATGCCGTTGTTTTATTACTGAAGAGTCTCATAAAAGAAAGAACCGACATCGGAAAATCCAAGATCTGATTGTAATCAAAGTCATCGCTACACTTAATGAATTCAGCTATATAGTTTTGTAACATAGTGCGTGTTTTATGACAGATCGTAAATGTATAATTCAGAACCAGCAGCGGAGTAATTAATACTCCATTGTCCGTGAGATCTTAGTGTCTCAAGTTATTGGATTCGAATATCTCAAATGTTTCATGGAACCCAAATAAAAGCTACGGTCATTGATACGGTAGTATAACCTTACGATGACACGAGCAACTTTTTTTTCAAATCTTCTGTTTTTTTTTTTCTTTCCGCCAAACTCGACGTATCTTTTAAGGCATTCTTTGTGGTGGTCAATTTTCCTTGGTGGAGGAGTGAAAGCCGGTTACAAATGATTGCAGGGAGGAATAGTCGGAATACCGCAAATAAAATGGCAAACTTTCTCATATAATCAATGTATGTTCAATCGAGGCTCCAATATGCGCCTTCAAGAGCTAAAATACTAAATGATGATATCACTCTTCGACCACAGAGGTTCTGTTCATACATTTGATTTGTGTTCAAACGTATTTTGAATAGGGAAACAAACCAAATATTTTAACCCGAGGGCCAGTGATTTTCGCCCTCTGACAGTTTCCCCTGAAAAGCCAATATTGTATGAATATATTTCGTTGAATATTTATCCTTTTTCGACAAAAAATAGTCTTGTCTTAAGTAAGACCTTTGTCATCATAAATATGCGTACAATGACCATAGGTTGCATAAAGAGGGAGAAGAAAAGTGACTTGACAGTATATATTCAGATATATGTACATTGTATAGCAGATATACCAAACTTTACTGCATTTACTTCAAAGCACATGTTATGTTCATAAAAGAATATAAAACTTCATCTACAAAATGCATCACTTAGGCGTCATCTTGCTTTCGAAGTGATACCAAACAATACACATATCTGACACATATTTAGACATTTTTCAACAAATTAGAAGGCAATGAGGCGTCTGCAACACGTTATCAAATCTTTTATACTAGTATTCAAAAGTTTAAGACTAACAAATATCTTTATGTCAAATTTGTATATAATTCGCACACAGTTTTTGCCTTTTCTACAGTCAGAGTGTATGTTAATAATGTTAACACCATATTATTTATCCATATCAAAAATATCAGGTAATGTGAAAGAGCCTGTGTATGTCTGATAAATGTATGTTTGATAAATAAACCTAAATTTTCTTTACGTAATCATGGCCTCCATAGACAGATTGCAGTGTTATCAAGAACTTCGGTTTTCTAATAAATTATTAAAAGCTTCTGCCAGGATGATATCAGAGCCAAACACATTTGAAATGTCAAAAGTAAAAAGAAGTGGTACATTCACAGCAATATTCAAAAGGTCAAAGACTCATGTGAAAATGCATGTACACTCATACGTCCATGAATACGCCATGTACGTATATGGCACGCGTGCTTTCTGTCCTCTTCTAAGAGACCGTCCAAATGATGGAGTCAAAATTGGTCACCTATGACAGGTCTCTAAATTTAGGAAATATTTATAGAAAAAAGCCATTTTGTGAACCCTACACCTAGGTTACATAAGGCAGGATCGTCCTCTAATGCTGTAGGTTGCTGAGGCAGGTTAAACTGTAGTTCTCTCTTCATCTTATTGAATTTTTAACATATTTTTTCATATGATTTATAAGTCTTTTGGTACAATTGCAGTCGACCGCAGTCTATTGATCGATCCTGTGGCAAAACATTGTGGAAAATTACCTGAGTATAATTGTAATGTAGCCTTGGTTCTTTCACTACAGTATGTAACGAAACTACTGTCAAGTGTGACCGATAGTATTAAACAACGATTTGTCGCTGTAGCGTTGATAGCGTCTTTCATAGGAATCTGTTAGACATCAACTACGAATGCTTTTATTTAAGCGTATGTTCAGCACTGCCGGTCACTGAGGTATCTTTAAAATGCCGACACCTGCTACCTAAAGAACCTCCAACTAGAGTCGAACTCACGGTCTCCTAGTATGACAACTAACACTCTATCGGCGACTCGCCAAACAAATACATCTCGGATATTTTTTGTTTACAGAGTACGTCCACAAAAATATGATTATCAATATCAGATTTGTAAAATAATAACTAGTATGAATATCGAATGTGATTACTAAATTCTTGTGAGTTTTTTTTATAGTATATCTTAGTTAATCAACCAACTGCTGTTGTGCACTTAAGAGGGTATTCAAACAGCGACAGATTCGTGTATAGGGCTTAATAACACACGGCAAATTAGTAACTGTTTAATTACGCCAAACCAAGATTGTTTTACGTAAAGATTGTTTGCTCTCAAATAAAACAATGTTTGAGTTACATATATCCTCAATTTATAAGCAACATTGCTACCTTATAATGCGATGGATTTTTATCAAAGCATAGTATTACCCGCCATTGCGACCTACTGTATTAAGAACAACCTGTGTAATGTGACCTATGTGTAAGGTTCTGGACAGTTCATTTTCCCTTAAAAGTCACCTGAATTCAGAGACATGTCACTTGTAATCATTTTGACTCCTTCCCACGTCAGGCCATTAAGCAGATGGGGATCTTTAATGTATCTATGCCTACGGTGAAATGGAATCTCGGCACATGCTTTATAACTCAAAAGCCAAAAAAGCAAGCGACAATTTGAAAATTAAAACCTGGCCACCCCCAAATATGAGGAGAACAAACATGCATCATTAGTAGTTTTGGCTGTTTACTGGGAGTCTTTTCAAGTATGGTATGGTATGGTATTGTTGTTTAACGTCCCACTCAAGAATATTTCACTCATATGGAGACGTCACCATGTGCCGATGAAGGGCTATAAATTTTGCCTATGCACTGCTTGCCGTAGAGCAGGGAGTGTTCTTTAACGTGCCAACTCATACTATGACACGGGACCTCGGTTTTTCCGGTCTGATCCGAAAGACAGGGACGGCCAACCGCGGAGTGGCGCTACGCGGCTCGAACCCGGATCTTTCGATTCGCAGTCGAACACGCTAACCACTCGGTCACGGAGGCCTAGACTTCACAAGTAGTACTAAATGTAATTGTTTACGAGTATGATTATAATAAATTACAAAGAAATAAAATCAGAGTAAAAATAAAAAAAAAAACTTTTTGGAAAACAGCGTGGTCGGAAAATAACAAAAATCTTGGTGACATCGCCATGTTATAAAGGTTTGGAGAGACGAATGTCTACCACTAATTTCCTACAGATGACCCGATACAATCTCCTGAGATTAAGATGAAATTCAGGAATTTAGAGACGAATAAATGATTTTTTTCTCAAGCAACATTTATGTAACTAAGTCAAACAAAAAAGCTGAAACACCTGAGCTACAGGTGAGACAATGTCCTGTAGACAACAGCAAAATGTGGCCTTTCAAACGGGCAGCCTTGAAAACAGGGGTTTATCAGAATCATAATATTTACTGGGAAGGCTTACAGACAAGTTTCTCTTATATGAAGATTGTCCATAAGAAAGGATGTAGTATATCAGCGGTGATTCTAACTCATTCCGAACACCTGTTCCCATTTCGTTATGAATTTTGAGTTGTTGAGACCATTTTTATGCTAGACTTGTCATATTCTAGGGCATGGATTTTCGAGTTTCCTTTGGAATTTCTTCAATTTTACTTATCAACATTATAAAAGTTATCATGATGCTTATATATAAGTATGCATTAAAGCAAGAAGATAGGAAATGGCAAAAAAGGTTTCATTGATGACAAAAAATCTGATTGTCACTGAAAATGAATACATGATTAAAATTAATGAAATTTATAGCGAAAACCACTGTTGTGTGATCGATCAAAATTGCTTAGATTACAATAAGGAAATTGACATTTGCAGAAAGTTAATAATTCATAAATAACAAATGCATAATTTGTAAATGTATAACGTCCGCATTTCTGTAAAATCAATTCACGGAAAAAGAGAGTGATCAATTTCCTGCGATAATAAAAAGCTCTGCTATAACATGATAGGGATATACTAAAACTAATAAAGGTTTCATATAACACGTTTTGATGGAGCCCTACTATATAACAAAATCGATGTGTAATAAAACAAGATACGTTTTAAAAAATGTGTATTTCTGGGTTGAATTTATTTTCTGCTTAGTGTTCAAAATATCAAACGATTGATTGTTTCAGATCAATAAATACAATTCAGAAAATAAAACAAACGTTTGCTATTAAACAACAATTAATACAACTTCGTCACTATCAGTGATGATCTATATATATGTATATTTTCATTTACTGTGTAAAGGAAAAAAAAGGATGAGAGAGATAGTAGTTTGGAGGGAAGATTACAAGATAAAATTCCAATATTACGATGTTCTAACAAATAAAATCCATGATCTAGATACTTTGGATATAAATAGGAGTCAGTTTATGAGTGTCCCTAACGAAGGACATAGAAAGTCTGCAGATTTCGAGGATTCGATTCCACGTCCTCGGGTTCAAGATGCTAACAAGCAAGCCGCGGAACTATGACGTCATAAACAGATTCTGCATATACTGAACAAACATTGACCTCTGAAGCGCAAAAATTGCAGAAAGAGAGAGGTTGACCAATTAGAGAAAGATATGCACCTTATGGAGACCTAGACCCCTTCATAGGGACTCAATAAATTACACGTACCTTTATTAAGAGAGAAGTAATACATGCATCACAATTCATTCTACAACATGTACAGTATGATTTTCTTAAGATATGCCATTTAATATTCATAGATTGATGGCCTGTATCAGGATTTCTCATGTAATCACGTATTCAATAGATTCTGTCACTGTATGTATCTACTTTGAATTCATGAATATATTTTGGCAGATCTGTAGCCTAACATTCTGGAATATAGTTACTTTCCACACTGGCAGCGCAGTTTTCAGCTTGTGTTTCTAGATGATTGCATTAGTTTTGTTTTACAAAATTGAAATGATTAAAAGTGAAATTGATAGGTACCATAGAGCCCAAATACATTGAAACACACGGGGAATAAATTTTTCTTTAAAAAAAAAACACCGAGGTTTTCAAAATTACTGGGTTAAAAAAGTAATGAAGATACATAGCCGGGAAATCAAAATGACTTGAAACTAAGCGGGTTTTCAAAATATCAGCGTTGAATATAAGTAGGTCCCAGTGTAATGTTTCTTTTAAACGTCTATTTCCTGAAAAAAATATTATTTGCCATTTCCAAGGTATAAACATTACTAGTTACAGAATAAGACATTGTCACATACTTACTATGGCAGGTTGTCCATTTGGAGGAAACCTTATATGTCATAATTGGGGTATCGACATAGCTAAACTCAATAATTAGAAGATTGGGAAGATCGCGTACAACCGCGTTCATAATTTTGTCTAACAATCTACAAATAGTAATGGGTGCTTAACTGAATAACTGAAAGGCTAAGAATGCCAAGTATAGCTAAAATTGATAATTTGCTTGGCGCAACATAATTATTGTATTGGGTCCTTGTCTGAAGCAATGGAATGTGTAGAATTTACATAGTACTACAGATTATCACAGATGACCCGATACGCCAGCGCATGTTTTACATGTGAATATTTTCTATACAGAGGCAAACTACTTACTTAAACTTTGTTTTCAAAAGGGTATAGCAAATCACGTTTAGCGTCAACATTTTGTAAATGCATGATGGGGCAGTTAGGAATTAAAATGTTATACAGTATGTAGTGGTAAAAATATAAACATGTGTCCGAGTAGTTTAATGGTTAGCACGCTCGCTTCTCACCAATGTGCTCCAGGTCTGAGCATCAACCAGGGGAATATGTGAGATGGTTTGGTGGTCGTCGACTCGGACACATGGGTTTTCTCCGGGCAATCCGGTTTGCTCCCACAGCAAGGGCCCCGCACGCCGACATCTGAGCCAACGAGAGACATTGGTATAAGTTGTCTAAGCTTATTTGCTAATCGTTGTAAAAAAAATAATGTTTAAACTTTAATGTTGAATTACTTGTTCGATTGTGTGCGTTGAATTGTCTCTAAAGATTGTGTCGAGAATTCGTTTCTGAATTATTTCATGTTGAGTTTGACTGAGGACTCGCAGCGGATGCTATCGGTCAGCTGGGGAAGCTTACACTTTCATGACACCGGGTCAAACGGTATATGGAGGAATAAGCCTGTCATTAGTCTGCACAGTAAAATGGACCTCGGTCCCGTTTACTTTGTAAAAAAAAAACACCTCGATGGGCTTATTCCTCTATATTCTGTCAAGAACTTTTAAATGTACAATAAATGCAGAGCTAAAATAATTAGCCATATTGAATCAGCAGAAGGATTAAATATCTAAGTAGACACTGTCTGTTATCAATTTGGCGTACACAGACCTTTTACAATTATTAATGCCAACAATGATGCCATGGAAGGTTTCCAACTTTGAATACAACAGATGAATGCCACACTGAATCAGGGGAAAGTCAAAAACTGCAGTGTAGCTGCTGTTGATTAAATTGCCGATCACAGTCCACAGATACATATTGATGTAAAACATAGACATGGATAGATCAAGAACTCTGATAGCTATCGGATGCCAAACTGAATCGTTGAATTTATCAGGATCCAGTTACACAATGCAATGTTAAATTAAGTTGTAGTAAGCTGCTAATTACAAGATAAAGTTTTTGCATGTAATCTGCTAACTATATGTTTTAACAATATTGCAGAAAATTTTAGTTAATAAATTCCGAGTTAGCTTATAAAAAATCAATTTAGAGTTACCACAACCACAACTTTAAATACCAGTAGGTTAGCGTGTTCGACTTCGATTCGAAGGGTCCGGGATTTGATTCCCGCAGCGCCACTCCGAGGTTGGTCGTCCCTTTCTTTCGGATGAGACAGGTCCCGTGGCACAGTAGGTGTTGACACGTTAAAGAATCATCCCTTCTCTACAACCAGCAGTGCAGAGCATAGGCAAAATTTGTGGCTCTTCACCGACACACAGAGTGGCGCTGACGCGGCTCGAACCCGGATCTTCCGATTCGCAGTCGAACACGCTAACCACTCGGCCACAGAGGCCCGAATTCATTAGTAGACAATACTATAAAACCCATTATATACTTTATCGTAGATTTGGCAATCCGAAGTGTTTTAAAATCAAGTATATGCAAATCACAGAAAAGAGATCACTGATCACTTAAAATCACTGATACAGCTTTAGATAAAACACATTGTAAATACGATTTACATTTTCTTTGCATTATGGCTCTGAAGATATTATTGACAAAGCCGCCATTGCAGTATTCATTAATTAGTAAACCCAGTAACACAACACAAACTAATTGGAAAATGACACGTTGAAATACAAAGCAGTTTGAAAATGTCAGACACAAATTGCTTTGGACATTTACATAATTATAACCTTCATTAGCAAGATTTATGTACTTTGTTAATATCTTCCGATAGCTATAGGTATCAGAAAAGGCTACGGGGTCACTGAGTTTGCCGAGCAAAGAGATAATATCATGTGCGACAAACCTTCTGTTTATCCTTTCGGACAACGCTTGAGACTAAGTCTAAAGAATTGGTCAGATAATTTTAATTTCTGTCCCTGGGGTCCAAAGTGAGTCCAAAGACCTAATGGTTATAGTAAAAACCTACAAAGTATAAATCAAAATGTGCTCTGCAACACTATACACTTGCTGTCATTTCTATTCCAGGCCAGACAGACGTATTTCATAGACAAATCTTATGAAAGCAACATATGATCAAGGTGAACTGCTTCTTAAAGAAATACTCCCTCAGTGGCACCACAGTGAAAAGTTGTCCTCACAATACACTAATACTGAAGAATGAACCTAAACAATTGTGCGCTCATGAATAGAACCTTTCACTGCTACTGGGGTTTTATAACGTTGGTTTACAAAATGATACAGATTCCCGCAAAAATGACACAAAGAAACAATCATTTACTACAACGACATTTATGTCTGTGCAGGTATCTGTATCATTTTGCCGACCAAACTCACAGGATCACAGTTGCAGTTTAAGGGTCTATAGTTAACATATTAAAAAAAAAGAGAAAGAAAGAAACAATCAAACATGAAAATAAAAGAAAAAAAATAAAAATAGAACCGGTGACACGGCTCGGTTGGGAGATGTGATTACGAGAAAAAAATGTTTTAGATTTTATAAACAGGTACGGTTTTGGTTCTCAAATGAATTGTTTAGTTCTACATTATTTGATACTTGTTTTTCATTTTGATTCTGAAATAATCTTCAACACAATTTTAAATAATATATTTTAAAATAACTTTTAACAATCGTTATTAAAAAAACGAAAAAAGGTACTGGTTGCTACTCATTTGGTAGCCCCCGTCCACAATGAACCTTTCTTTTATTTTGCACGTGAATTTCACCGAACGCAGCCATATTCAAATACCGTTAAGAGGCCTTGATTCTAAGCCGACAAGCACAAATATAAAACTACAAAATAATTAATTTATAAATGCGTGTATCGTAACATATATACTTTTGTTATACAGTATTAACCCATATTGTTTTCCAATAGAATGCTATGTACAATTAATGTTGAAATCGACAATTGAAAGTGATATTCAAACTCAAAATTCGATAACGGCTCTCCAGTTTTGAATTACAATCCATTAATTTGATTGGCTATTTTTTTTTCTAGAAATGCATAATTGCTGAAGTTCAATTCTATATACCATTCTTTGTTCGTGTGTAAAAATTGAAATAAAAAAATAATTAATGAAAGTCTTCACCATTTACTATCTCACTCACAACAATATTAAATATCTTATGCTTTACTTTTGAGAGCGGGGCCTCCGTGGCCGAGTGGTTAGCGTGTTCGACTTCGAGCCGAGGGGTCCGGGGTTAATTTCCCGCAGCGCCACTCGGCGGTTGGCCGTCCCTGTTTTTCGGATAAGACAGTAAAAACCGACGTCCCGTGTCACAGCAGGTGTTGGCACGTTAAAGAACCCTCCATGCTCAACGGCCAGCAGTGCCGAGCACAGGCAAAATTTGTTGCCCTTCACCGGCACACGGTGACGTCTCCATATGAGTGAAATAATCTTGAGTGGGACGTTAAACAACAACGCAACAACAACAACATACTTTTGAGAGCCACATCATGCTGAAAATATACATTAATTTGACGGAGGTTGCACACGAAGTGAAAAATGACGTCACAACTAATATATTACAGACGTCATCATATTTGAAGTAAAGAGTAAATCACATACGATATACTATTTGCTGACATGTGTTTTATTCTTTCTCGCATCCATTCTTTTGTTGTTATCGCCCAAAATGTCAGTTGTAAATACTCAGACTATTACTCTAAATCGTTGTGTGTAATTGAATATACAGTTCATCTCGCCTTAAAACTCATCTATGTATAAAAGCTATGTGCCCAGAAATTCAATTTCTAAAGGTATGAAATTTATCAAGAAACCCTTTCTTAAAATAACACATTTTCAGTTCCCTTGTGTGGTTTGTATAGACAAGTTAAACTTCAAATCGATTCAATTTATCCGAGAAAGAATAATTCTAGAATTTCGCAACATCCATTCATATCGTTTATATAACAAGTGATTGAAAGAAAAGATAAAAGTAACGAACAATTATCGATCATAATTCCTATAAGGAGTTGGACAAACACGGACCCCTTAACAATCCAGAAGTAGGATCAGGTGCCTAGGAGGAGTGAGCATCCCCTGTCGACTGGTCACACCCGGCATAACTCTTGAAACATTATTCTAAATGCAAAATTGTACTTACGGGTTCAAATGAAGATAATTAGATTTTATGAATTTCCTAGGATTTCATTGGTTAATAATCCAGAAAACACTCGATTCATACTTCAATGACCCGAACGCTATTAAGCCACGTCCCTTAATTACGTCACGCACACCTAATGCAGTGATGGTAGCGGTTGTCATAATGACGCCGATTAATGTGCGACTGTTTGTTTGACTATATCATATCGATAAAGAATAAAAAGATAAACAAACGTTTCAAATATTGGCGAAGTTAATACCAATGTTTAATTAATCCCTAAACAAAGATACTGTTGACATAAAGTTTCACAAAATACGCTAATGAATTAAATTTGTGTTTTATCTAAACTTACGATAGATTTGTAGAGTCGGGTACCATAAAACCGTATTTACTATTATTTTTTTTGTAATTTTCTCATCTAGAATATCTGGACCAATCAGAATTAGATAAAAGTTGACTTGAGCAATGTCTCAGATTCAAGTACATGTAAATTCTTAAGTTTTTTGGTGCTAGGCCCAAGAATTTTCATTTTACTGAATTCTTATTCTTGAAAAAGATAAAGGTCAAATTAAAATCAAATACCATTCGAAATTTTGGGAGTTTGAAACTTTATTAAAGAAATTTCGCTGGTAGAAACAATTATTGAACTAGTAGTTAGTAAGCTGTTATTTTCGAGAGAATTTTCTTCTCATTGGTCAATTATATTTGTCCTTTGCAACTTTCAAAACACTTTAACATTCACATGTATCTAGTAAAGTTTTATTTTTTCAAATAAGTCTACCTCAGTTGATTTTTTACAGGGAGCCTCTGGTTAAGATGAACAAGCTTTTGACAGACAACTACGGATAGTTGTCCTGTCCATTGAATGCGCAAAACAGAAGGGGATGTGACTGATGACCAGTTGTTTGAAATATGATATTTCACTAACGACCAAGTACCTTGCGTTTTTGTCTATCTATCATAACGTCATTTTTTCTAAATGTTTCATGAGATTTTAGTGCGAAATAAAGTGATCTTTTACTTCCGTCAGCGTTCTGGACATATTTGAGTGATTACAAATACTATGAAAATTCATATAGGCCTACCTAGTGTAATTTTAGAGCTTAAATGATGACGGCAATCTATTATTTATGAGTAATTGATTCCGATTTGTTGATCCAAGTTAAAAAATTAAAAAGTAATTTAGAGCGTGGATGTTAAAAAAGTAAGCATATTGTGTTATTTCTGTCAAACGAACTTTAAATCAATTCTTACGCCCATACATTTCCTACATAGAAAAGCATACAAAAATACATACAAACATACATACATACATACATACATATATACATACATACAAACATACATACATATATACATACATACAAACATACAAACATACATACATACTATGTACATAAATACAGAGAGAGAGAGAGAGAGAGAGAGAGAGAGAGAGAGAGAGATATTCTATTTTTCCGATAAACTCAAAACCAGGGTTGACCTTTTGGATTTTTCGCTACATGTCCATGATTAGGGCCACCCCCATTTCGGCAC
>JACSZP010007694.1:0-12523 GCA_016161895.1 Pinna nobilis | reverse complement strand
CGTTTGGCAAACACACTTGTCGATGTTTTGACAGAAATTAATTTCGAGAAAATGAGTCAAATTTACCTTACTTAGGTAAGATTAGTACCTGAAATTCAGTTCGACTCAAGCGAAGTTTTGACTTAATGAAATTCGATACAAACGGAGTAAAACTATATAGATAAAGAAGGAAAAAGAACGGGACCTCGAAATTAGTTCGACTCAAGAGGAATTTTGACTTAACCGAGTTTGAGATAACGAGGTTCGACTGTATAAGGCAATTAAACACTGCAAATCCAATCACCCACATGGGGAGTGGTGTCTCCTCTCCCATACATATAAATATCCTTTTGTTACGGTTGGAAACTTTATTGGATCAACATAGGAATATGCTAATCTTTCGAATTTCAATGTTTTTTAAGTTGCCGTTAGGCTGTTGGGCTACCGGCATTGTACTTGCCATGTACATGCTGGCGTTTCATCAATGGGGTTAAGAAACCCCAATAGACTAAATAAAAGGCAGAATATTTTATAATGTAAGACTGAAGTAACAGATTACTTGCATTTTCCCCAAAATACCCGTAAGTGGAAAACAGACCACGGCTATGTTACAATAACGACAGGATGATCTGTACTCGTAATTATGTAAAGCAAATCCGAGAAACAGATTTGAACTAAATATTTTCAACGATGTAATACCTATCAAATACTTGTCAACTTCAATCAAACAGTTTAATCCTTGAAATGCTGTAGCCCTATTCCATTTGAAGGCCATAAGAGGACCATCTGAGAGGAAAAAAAGAGTTACTCATACTGAATGTCTTGATGTTGGAAGGACAGGGGTGAAAGAAGATCGAGGGATAATATTAGAGTGTAAGATAGTTGAGGAGATATTATGTGCGGGATAGTTGAGGAATTTGAGGCAGAGAAGGAAAGTGAGGAAATAGTGTTTGAAAGGATTTAGACAGATGGAAGTACAATGAAATACAGTACGCTGCAATTTGTTTCTTAATAAATATTATCAACATTAGTTCTTAACCTCTTTTTCATATATTTCAAACTTTGAAAATGTGGGCCCTTGGATCTCATTGTGGACTAGTAAAATTTAAAAGTCAGGGGCCCGCGTGGCCCCTTATAGTGGCCCCTTATATTCAAAAGTGAACTACAACCCTCAAAGGGGTTGAGACATCTTTAGATCTATATAGCATGCCAGAATCACTCATCTTTAGCCTTCTGCTCTCATTTCCCCTACGGTAGTAAAAGATGAATCCTTAATATAGAGACTGATTATTTTCCCCCAGGCAAAATAACAAACTCTATAAGAAATCATTAACATAAAAACATTTGTGAATAAGATAGAGATAAAACACAATTTGTCTCACAGAGGAATATTGGGAAGGGAGACAAATGTGTAATATAATTTTCATTCAATCTTGTAGTAGGTCAAGGTAACAAAAAACAGACTTACTTTAAAAAAATGTTAATCTTACTCGTTTCATAACCTTGAATGTTGTTGAGGAAAAAAACTTCATTTCCACTTGGAAGAATTACCTGGATGTAAAATAGGATTCATGTTCCATTACATTAATTAAAAAAAAAACCCTCAACAGAATGTAAAGCAACTCTTACTACAGACATGAGGATTTCTCGTTAAAAAACAAAACAAAAGAAAAACACTTCACCATGGTTACCCTATATCCTTTTGAAATTGCTTTTTGAGCACTACAGCTATTGTCTCAGTGCTGCTGCATCCATAACACTTATGCTTGTAACCTACTTTTCCCAGATCCACTACCTTGAGTGCATCACTTTTACCTGTGTGACAGCCCGACAAGTTTTTGTTGGGGTCATCATTCTGTACCTGTGTACACTCCGACTATAAACAGCTAACCTGCTTCAAACAATGCACCTGTTGAATCAGTTTCCATCTTCACACCTGTTGGATATTTATCTGTCCACACACCTGAGGAATGTAATTCTGACCATACATCTTCAGAATCGAGTTAAGACACTCCGTGAATCTGTCTTGGGTCTATACATCCACTGATGATTCTTGGCTGACAGATGATGAACTATACGAACTTCTGTAGTTTCCAAAGGGAAGTGGTTGGTAACACAGTTTCATTCACTAGCAGTCAACCCCACAGTTTCAACTTGTCCATACTGAAGTGGAAGCTCCAAACCAACAACAGGACCAACAGCACTCAGCCAGCTGACTAGATAATTACTGCAATGAAAAGAAGACAATCTACCTGGGCTCAGAAAATTGTAAGCCGAAAAATTAGCCAACCAAGACTCTTTTTAGCTAATTGATATTTCATTAGCAACT
This sequence comes from Pinna nobilis, assembly GCA_016161895.1. Taxonomy (NCBI): domain Eukaryota; kingdom Metazoa; phylum Mollusca; class Bivalvia; order Pterioida; family Pinnidae; genus Pinna; species Pinna nobilis. The sequence continues at coordinate 10,215 of JACSZP010007694.1, read as the reverse complement.
GAATAAACATTTACTGTTGAGTGAAATATTTGATATTTTAAATCTTCTGCTCTTTATCATTCACTTGATCATCTGAGACAATATAAAATAGTATGTCCCCTTAACAGTCTATGACCAAAAAGACTGATAGCCAGAAAAAAGTAACCAATTATGAATTTGTATCCAAGTTTGAAAAAAGGCCAATGCCCAAATGGGCTTACTACAGGGTGATCCCTGAATCTTGTATGGGCTTACTACAGGGTGAGCCCTGAATCTTGTATACCTTTCTCAGATTAGCATAAGCTGCAAGATATTCGAATGAATTTACAGATATGAAAATTAAATAATAATTGTTTGTCAGATAGGATTTTTGGAAAACATGCACACAAAAACTTGTACAATGACTGTTTTATTTGTTGATAGTGACTTCTAAGCAAGTCTAGGCTGCAAATATTTTTCTTTTCTTATGAGTAGAAGCATAAGACATTAAACTGCCAAAGGTAGTAGCTGGACTGCGAATTAAAATCTCAAGGTCAAGTCATAATACCTAAAATATTCAACCCCAAGGATGAGAATTCTCCCCTGAGTTGATCTATCTGTATTATTTTTCTCAAATTCATGTACCACATGATACCCAATAACAATTGTGTGAGGCTCTACTTTCTATCGTGATGGAATGATGATAGAAGACGCTCTCTCTCCCTACCTTGGCCGTGAAAGGCAATGCTAACCTGTGAAAAGATAACTCTGAGGGAAAGACATCTCACACACGCTATGATGTCACATATAGGAATTTAATGGCTGGACGTTATACCAACTTCCGAGTGTACATACATTCTAGTCGTGGAAGTGTGGGAGAAAAAAAAATCAAACATGGATGTGTTGAGTGGAAAAGGAAATATAAACCCTCATGATTAGAATCTGAAAGTCCAATCCTCAGGAAACCCTCGATTCAGACAAACAGATTCTTACCACTCATGCTGAGATTTCCCTATCCACTCACCACACCCTTGTTAGATTCTATTAATCCTTCGCTTACATCATTTCAGTGAGAAGATTATATAGAACTACATTCCATTACCATTAATGATACTGGTATGGTGCAAACGTTATGGATTATCATATGGTACATGATTGATTTCCATTAAATGCTACATGTACCCCTACCTAATTTCAAATTTTGGTTCACATATTCACGTGAGATAGGCAGATCTAGAGGCCTTCTCACATTGGGCAGTAACAGGAGGAAAGATATCCTACTAAGGCAATATACAGTGGATCCTCACTATTAAGACCATCCAAATGACTTGTCTAGGTCTGATTAATGAGTTTGTCTCATAAGTGAACTTGAAATAGGCAAAAATAATGATAAGCAGACTGAACTTTGGTGGCCTTTATTGTGGTGGTCTATTAATCAGGTGGTTCTTTAGGCTAGGTTCCACTGTAACTGGTTATCAAAGTAAAACAGTACCTTTTCTGTCTATCAAGGCAGACTTTAGACATCAGATCTGCCGTGTGACAAGGATGCAGCTGAAAGTATGGGCGGCCCAAGATCGGATGTTCCTGCAATAATAGAGAACAAAGGAGTCATTCATAAAACTAGGGTCATATAATGGCATTACATACAAGATCAACCCTCACACGGCACAATCCACAATACTTGAAAGCATGGCGGAAAAAGTATGGAAAACCATATTCGTGTAAAGGGCAATAACTCATGTAAAAGTGATTTAATCATTACCAAAGTTAAACTTGACTTGACTCTGCCAGTTATGAAGTTGCACTCCAAATGGGGTTATCAACATGGCTGTTGAGCATGGCTTTGTTTTCTTAGAATAACATCCATATCCAATCTGATTAAAATTCAGTCTTCTAAATATCCTGTTTATGCTGATATGTCAAGGTCAAAGGATCCAACACAACTCAACAGAGGTCAAATTCTCATGAAAATTTTCTAAAGCAATAATCAATAAAACAAAAAATGAAAAAAGAAAAGAAATACACGTTCAACAACTTAAGGAATAATCAGCCCTAACAATAATAAATTTCCACTTCATTCCTTACCAGTCGAGGACTTTTATTTATTTTTTTTTTATACATATTTCCATCCCTGTTTTATGTACCAGAATAAGTCTGTATTTTTTTTTCACGGCTTTACTGTAGAAAATACTGGGAAATAAGGATGGGGAAAGCTCTGTCATATTATTACGGTGTCGTACTTATAAATGATATGAATGTCCTATCTATTCTTAAGTTTCTACAAAGGCATGAAATAATTACTTAGCAGTATTAGCACATCTTGCATTTTCACTAAATAGCTAATATTGGTATGTCACATTCAATTTAAATGCAAAATGGTTTTCATAAAGTGAGACAGTGTCAACATAATAATTACAATTAATAACAATAATTGCAACAGGTGTCAAACACCTTAGCTAATGATTTTTTTTTATTTTTGAAAGCTAAGAGCTGTCAAACCGCTACATTGTAGTTAGCATAAGTGAATATAGTCAAACCTATTTCAGGGACCGTCTATCCTGGCTTTTTCTGCTATTTCTGACCATGAGGTTGTAGATTAGAATCCGTATCACGCTGTAGTTGTCTATCCCTCTCCTTCAGATGAGACAGTAAAACCTGAGGTACTGTGCCACAGTAGGTGTTAAAGGACCATCCTTGCTCTACCGCCATAAGTGCTGAGCTAAGGTCAAATTTGTCGTCCTTAACCAGGACATGGTGACGTCTCCATATAAGTGAAAGACTCTTCAGTGGGACAGCAAACAACAACCCAATCAGTTTAAGAGATTGTCTAAGGGAAGGTGCAAAAGGATCACATATGATTGGTGGTCTGTTAATTCAGGTGATTTATACAGGAGAATATCATTTTTGGAGTCAAAAAATTAAGTCAGACAAGGCAGAAGGTCCTTTAATTCAATGAGCCACTTAAACAGGTAAGTCTGTATTATGTGGTGTATCTGAAATTACTTGTAAATTTTATCTTGTTATATAAAAATGCATGATATTTACAGCTGTGGTCGTTCTTGCTATCACACCTGAGATATAAAATTTCTCAATATAAGTGTGGGCATGGAGGCACAAGCAGTTGCAGAAACTGGCCTGGATGTTGACCATTGAAGAGGTATTAGCAGGAGATTCCTCTTATTTCATGAGGTTGGTTGGTTGTATTGTTATTTAATGTCCCACTCAAAAATCTTTCATTCATATGGAGACATCACTGTGTGCTGATGAAAGGCAACAAATTTTGCCTATATTCGGAACTTATGGCAGTAGAGTATGGAGGGTTGTTTAACGTGCTGATATCTACTGTGACAGGGGACCTAGGTTGTACTATCTCACAAAAAAGACGGGGACAACCAACCCTATTGGGAAGCAGATTTGAACTCATGGCCTCAAGATCAGAGAGTAAACACACTAACCACTGAGCAATGGTTGCCCACATTTCATGAGGTGAATTCGGCATTTCTGTAGGCTGCATACAGTTGATGACAACACGTGTTTACTGAAAATGGTGTAAACACCATGAAACAAATAAATATACAAAATTACAAGTCTGCATTTAATTTGTTACCTGCTGAGTGATAAACGTCCATTTCTCAAATTCTAATCGGTCTCTGTAATGCTCAGGGATGTCATTCCAAATATCTTGTAAGCTCAACAGACTGCCATCTGTACAGCAATAAAGAAAAGACGTATTTCATGATTGATAAAGCAGATACAGTGAAATCTGTATACAAAGAACCAACACATCAATACAAAATCAACTTTTCCAATGGGCAAGTACATTGAGAAATCAACTTAATTCTGACCTGGTGCAGACAATTGATCATTTCAGTTTCTATATACACTTTTAGTCACATCAATGAACCAGATGTTTTTGTATTGTTGGTTAACATCTCATTCAAGAATCTTTCATTAAAGGGACGGAGCCATGGCAGCTCACTGTTGACGAAATGTTTTTTGTTTTTATTGTTGTTTAACGTCCCACTCAAGAATAGAATATTTCACTCATATGGAGACATCACTTTGTGCCAGTCAAGGGCGACAAGTTTTGCCTAAGCTTGGCACTGCTAGCCATAGAGCAGGGAGCGTTCTTCAACATGCCAATACCTAATGTGACAAGGGACCTAGGTTTTTACTGTCTCATCTGAAAGACAGGCACGGCCAATCGCAGCGTGGCACTGTGTGGATTCGAACCCTGGACCCTTGGATTCAAAGTCAAACAAGCTAAACACTCGGCCACGGTGACCCTGTTGACGAATACACAATGTATTATTTTAAAAGAATCTAATCTTATTGGAATGACAGCAAAACATCTTGATTAAACATGGAACTTACTTTGTCTGTAGGCATTGAAATACAACACTGGTACATTGTAACTTGGACTGTAGACAATGTGGTATACATATACTACAACCTCTGGTTTCATTGAGTCATGGGGCACATCACTAAGGGTCGCATTATCATCCTCAAGTAACTGGAAAAGAAAAGGACAGTAGACAATTAGCAAAAGCTGTATGTTTATACAATGTATATTAACATCATTCATAGGTACAATTATTTCTTCTCCAGTGAAAATTCAGCGGTACGCATTTTATTTGTATATCTCCAGGGCATGTGACCAACAAGATCAGCGTTATCTAGCAGTTCATCAGCCTTCAATTGTCCGAGCTTGTAAACTTTAAACCTTTAATATTTTTCGTTTTTAGACAATTAAACTTTCAGCTACAACTCTTGCAAAGAAGCATGAATCAAGTGATTGAAATTTTTCTTTTTATCTGGACCTTAATATCATCTATCAATTGACGTATAGATGATGCATTCATTCATCTTACTTTTCAAATACATGTATCAGAATATATGAAAGATATTTAAGAAATCAGGGCTTAAAAAAAACACTCGTCCAGACGAGTGAAATTTTGAAAGTGCCGAGTGGATTTGATCAAGCACTCGTCCGCGTGCCGAGTATTTTCTGTAGACTAAAACCAAATTTTAATATCCAAATAATTTCATCCTTGTGTAGAAATGTCAACCTACTGTATAGAAAATTTACGGCAAGTTATAAACAACAGTTCTGATTATTTTAAAGCGCATCAGGAAAAGTTTTTATATTGCTCTATCGTACGCCATTCACATTGCATGATCCGCCGAACAAATTCTCAATGGAAACCATTTTCTACACATGCGCCGTGTTCTTTAACCAAAATGTATACCGAAACCGATTTTTGATCGATGCCAAGTCAACATTTATTGTACAATTCATTTAACACAATTCGTGCTATTTTCTATTTTGGGATTGAATTTTTTACAAAAATTACACGTGTATATGTTGCATACTATCTCTAACACATATTTTTTATGCTCGCTTTAATATCGGGATCGACATGCGTATTCACTTTGTTGTCATCTGTAGTTTTACGTTAAATGTCAAAACGAAGTCTGGATACTTTACCAACACACGACAGGAGACGAGGATATTCTTATTAAACCGACTTGGCCTACAAGGTTTATATTCATCAGGAAAATTTGTCATTCTTGGTATTCGCGTCTAGGAATATTTTTTTTAATCGACATGAAAGGAACAGCGCAAAAGTGATGTAAAAGACGAATGTCTCAAATAATTAATCAGTCAATGTTTGTAGACCAGGCTTCAGTCACTGAGTAGCATACATTTGTACTATGTAGTGCATTATACTGCCAGTCTGACACCTACTACAAGGGAGTCCAGCATGATCTCCAGAAAACTTTACTAAGTCGTCTTGCAGTGAAATTCCTGATATATTTGATGTATGATGGGATTTGACCANNAAAAAAAAAAATGCATAGAAAAAGATATAGCTCTATATAAAATATCTTGACATGGTAGGATTTAATTGAAAAACAATTCCCCGGACTACAGTTTATATCTTGAAAAAAAAATTAGGTCTACAAGAAAAGTGTTGAGGAAAATTGTCCGTGTGTTGAGTAAATTTTGAAAGCTACTGTGCACAGTGACGAGTGGACTGAAAAATTTTCTTTAAGCCCTGGAAATGGTTTCATTTCCTACTCCCATTTTCTCAAAATTGTCTCCCCTGTTTTGCAGCATGCCACCTTGATTGACTGACACCATTTTCATGGGAGGAATGGCATAGACACTGGCAAACTTCAACAGTGAAAGATCTTAGTTTATTGTGATGTAATAATCATACCACCTACGTATACTGTATACATGTGGTAAAGCACAGGAAGTGATGTTTCCTTTTAAAAAAACAAGGGAGATAACACAAACTGGGGAACGGTATCAGGACCGAGACCTTTAGCAATGTTCCAGATAGGATGCATACTTTACCTCCTAAAATTGAAGAAACATGCATTGATAATGAAAGTCAAGTGCACAAGTTATGCAATTCTTTTTTCTCTTTACCCGCTGATATTTGATACCATGAATACATGTACCTAATATCATCAAATGAGGCCCGTTACCCAGTGGCCTTAAATTAAGTGGACATGAAAGGAAAAGTACCATATTGAAAACATACCTTGAGCAGTAAAGTAAGAAAAGATTTCGAAGTGAATTCATAGCATGACTTACTTCATGGTCAACTGAAATTTTGGACATTTGAAGTGCAAGACAATATTTTTCGTAGTTTTATGAAAAACAAGTGTTTAATTGTTGAAAAATGAGAATTTTCGAATGGGGCCACATCAAAGAGAGACAACTCTGCTAAAAATAGGTCAACTGTAAAAAAAAACCTAACTGAATCTGTAATCCACTGATAAATACCAACAGAATAATATCTGCAAAAACAGAGAAAATCTAGGTCATGGCAGACGGACAGACAAAAATGGTGGAAAACAAGGTAGGGGACAAAAAATGTTACCTGTTCTCCATCATTACTTTCCTCCTTAGGGCCTGGCAGACGAGATGAAGCAGCTAACTTCTCTACTCTCTTATACAGGTATCTTCTGCCATCCTAAAAATACATAACAAAAGGTTAATCTTGCAGCACTCACCTGCAGTTAATTGCATGTACATATACCTTGTATTACACTTTTGAATAAGATTCAGTAGAACCTGTCTTTCAAGATATCGGTCAAGGAACATCAACTGTCTTGAGAGACCGCTGTCAAGGATCATCACCTGTCTTGAAAGACCACTATCAATGAACATCAACTGCCTTGAGAGACCGCTGTCAAGGATCATCAACTGTCTTGAGAGATCGCTGTCAAGGAACACCAACTGAATTGAGAGCCCACTGTCAAAGAACATCACTTGTCTTGAAAGATCATGTCAGGAAACACTACTAGTCTTTCAAGACCATTGTCTAGGAATAACACCTGTCTTCAGAGATTGCTGTCAAGGAGCATCAACTGTCTAGAGAAACCGCTGTCAAGGAACACCACCTGTTTTGAGAGACCATTGTCAAGGTACACCACCTGTTTTGAGAGACCACTGTGAAGGAACAATATTTGTCTTGAGAGGCAGCTGTCAAGGAACACCACCTGTCTTGAGAAACCACTGTCAAAAAACACCACCTGCCTTGAGAGAGCACTGTCATGAAACACTACCAGTCTTTCAAGACCAATGTCTATGAATAACACCTGTCTTTAAAGACCATTGTCTGGGAATAACACCTAGATCACTATCGAGGAATATCATCTGTCTTGGAGGAACCACTGTAATGGTACAAAACATGTCTTGTGAGACCACACAGATAGATAACTCTTCTAAACAAAACTCCTTTGGAGAGATCATATGCTTTGTTAGGCACTGCTGTGGCAAACAGAGTTGTTTATCAGGACAGGTTTCACTGTACATTGTTTATCAGTGAGTAACTATGTTAATGTCATTCTTTAACCTTAAACACTAAATATATGCATGACCAAGTCAAATGCCATACAATATACTGTATTGTAGAAGCTTAAGAAACATGTGTACCTCAAATCTTTGATTGTCATTCTATGAAATTTAAGGGCAAGAAAAAAATATTATCCCGGTAATAATCTCACAATGACGGCAAACATGCTACCACAGAGCATGGAGGCCCTGGTTATGGAAATGATAAAGACTTCAGTAAATGGAAAATAACATAGCCTATTAGTTATGATGTATGCACAAAATGATGAGTAACATAAGATATACACAAACAGACAATCTCCGAAGGATTAACAGGCAATGATAATCACAAAGGGACGTAACTCTCCTAGATTTATTTGTTTGAGTTTTAGACAAAATATCAGTGTAGCATCAATTTAGAATACCAGGAATGAAGACAGCTGAAATTTGCTACCGATTCATATTAAAAAGAGAACGATAATATTTCTAGATTAGCATCTACTTTCTCATGGCTGACTTTAATAATCAAGCAAGATTTTCTTAAAAGTAGTCAAACTAACAAGTTCTTCCAACTACCGTAGGTTTGGCACACTCAAAATGCAAAATCACATTAAGTCAGTCTCTGGATCACCATTTACCTGTAACCACCTGTTTTATGGTATGGTATTGTTGTTTAACATCCCACTCAAGAATATTTCACTCATATGGAGATGTCACCGTGTGCCGGTGAAGGGCTACAAGTTTTGCCTATGCTCAGCACTGCTGGCTGTAGAGCAGGGAGGGTTCTTTAACGTGCCAACACCTACTGTGACATGGGGCCTCGGTTTTTACTGTCTCACCAGAAAGACAGGGACGGCCAACCGAGCAGTGGCGCTGACGGGGCTCGAACCCGGATCTTCTGATTCGCAGTCGAACATACTAACCACTCGGCTAAGGAGGCCCAACCACCTGATTCATGTTTATTGTTTAACAACAACATTTGATCACATTAGGGATATTTTGGCAGCATTCATAACACAGGAAACTGTTAACACTCAAATCGCAAGCACGTCTCAGCCGCAATACTCAAATTCTAATTGTAAGTCACCAAGTCGACACTATGATATACAAATGTAGACAAACAGACCATACATGTCAGGGTTCAAACTTACAAAAAATGTCCAGTAGTCATGTGGGTTTCTGAAATTCACATTTTAGGAACCTGTATATAATTTAATAGCTTAAAAAATGAGTAAGATAAAAAAAACAGTATCTCTGCATACTCACAGGATTTACAATTTGCGATATGATGAAAAATGGTGCAGAGGTGAGTGATACCAGGCCTTTTCCTTTCAATTTCGGGAAAATACTATTGGCAACACAATTGGGAATTTCAACACAAATTGGTTTTAAATTGAGAAAAATATTTTACATGTTATATCATGTACATGTATTTCCTACACAATGCTGTATGGAAGCTCTTTTCAAATGCATTTATGCTCTGTATCACTACAAAACGCTTAATGATACCACACAAAAATATCAATTCAAGCAATGCGGAAACTTTTCAGTCAAATTGGGGAAAAAATACATGTATTTTGCATTGGGAATTGGGCCGATATGTGAACCTCAAAAAAAGGCCTGGATACATTGAAGCAAGAAATTATTATTAATCAAAGTACATGTATATGGGTTATGTTGCTATCCCTCTTATTTGCCGAGATTCTGCTTCAACCAGAACCTTTGACCAAAATGCTGACGGACAGATACTAATTGACGGTCATTACAAATTAAGGGACTGGAAGTGCTTTGCAGTCTGGTACGGCAACACTCTGTCAGGCTCAAACTCATAACCCTCTAGCCTTCAAGCCAATAAGAACTACCAAACCCCTCATGTATAATGCAATAAGTACATTACACTGGTTACTGATTTCATTCTCTTTTCATGTCATGACATTGCATGTATCTATGGACCTGTGTCAAATGCCGGACAAGAGAACAAATTGGATACATAAAATGATTCTCAAAATTAATACCCTTAAATAGTCCAATGCAGTACAATAAAGCCCTTTAGTTTGCAACATGCATTTAAAAATATGTACTCCTTACATCTGGATGTTGATTGTTGGTGTNNTCATGCACACAGAAATAGATACATATACAGATATTTGCCAATCAGTACTCCAGATAAACTGCTACTTGCATGTTTTATTCCTTTATATTGACAAAATACAAGTTGACAATTAAATTTTTGCATAGATGTAGGCGTTACACAACTAAATATAGGTCTCTTCTCCATTCATTGCCAGGTACTCTTCGATGTTTAACAGCTGTGCCAAGATTTTTAGAAGCAGCCTAATACAATGTAGTAAAAAGGCAGAAAATTGACAATTAAAGTTTTACCTGGGGGGGGGGGGGGGGGGGGG
>JACSZP010007688.1:908-11178 GCA_016161895.1 Pinna nobilis | reverse complement strand
TAAGATTTGAGATCAGGTATGGATGATGTACATGTTTGTACTATCCTCGATACATTCATGATAACTTGCATGCTCAAGGCTTTCAATGTTTTTCTTAGAATAGGCCCACATGTAAATTTACAGATGCTTTTCTAAGTCAAGTTTTCCAGCAAAATCTATGATCTTTTGTTGAATGGGACAGTTTAATCATAAGAGGATGCACATTGAAGGATTAGCACACAGGGATAGTTTGTCATTCAAGATTTTTTAGTCATTTTCTGAATACTGCAGCTGGTGGTCTTGCTGGGATCTACCTCGGCATAATAAACATACCCTACCTCTTACCCCAAAGCGTCAAATATAAAAGGAAAAAAAATGAGCTAGGAGTGCATATTATTTTATGTTTTCATGAAATGTGAACTTGGTGTGCCCATCCAAAAGATTATGGTTTTTAAAGGAAATTGATCATGTATAATTCTTGTCAATGGCAGTATAAATAAACAGTAATAAAAGATGTTAAATGTCCAGTGTTTTCATGATAGCACTATAACACTTAGTTTGTAGAGATATACTAGTTCTGTGTGTTCACATGTGGAAAATAAATTGCTTGACCTGAATGGACACACTGATAGTCGTTTACTATAAATGATGACTCAGTCCAGGTAAACAGTGTCATTTTGTCTGACCGCAAAACCATTCTCCCATTCATTCTAACTCATTCATACCATCTGAGGCTGTAAATGGGCTACACTTGCGTTAAAATGGGCAACTTAGTGTTTGTTCATGCATGTGTATTCACTAAAAATTCTCAAGTATACTTCAACTCTGAGGGTATAACTGCTACATATAGTCTTTTTGTATGACCATGTGGGAAAATTAGGGAGCTCACAATTAGATATTTATAGAAATTTGCAAGATATTGTTATAATTATAGGGGTTTAACTTAAGTTATAGTTTTCATGAATGGTCTACAAATTCTTTTTGTACTTGATAGGTAATAGTTTTTCTTTTTTATGGCTAGATCGCATTAGATACTACCTCTGACCTTTGAACCTCACTGTACTTTTTGTGTTCACATCATTCTGTTTTTATGAAGCATTGAGATTTACTTGCTACTTATTACACAGCGATGGACTTTGTGGAGGTCGGGGATATCCCGTCTTCTCTCACATGTTAATTTCTGTTCTGTAATCGGCTCTGCTTTATACTTAGAAAAAATAGACCATCATAAAGGAGTATTATTGAAATGTTGTTTGTAAGAAATTTGACACATAAAGACAATGGATGGTGATTTATTAAGGTTTATGGATAAGCTGTTAGAATAAACTGAGAGAAGAAAAATGACGAATCATTTTTTATTGTGACAACTTTATGTATTTAAGCTTACTTACACCATAAAACTACCATTGAACAAACAAGGCTTAACAAAGGAATAGATGGCAAGAGATACTGTCAAATGTGAGCTGCATATCTTCATGCTATCTGATAACTGATCACCAGTGACCCCTAGCTTCAAATTGATCAATTAAATCATTCCCCATTCACACTGTTAGAATGAATTCCCCTCATCAGGCCGATCAGGTTATAAAAAACATGTTTGAAATTTTTTTACTTTGAAGCATAAAATCTGCCTCGATCAGAGTTTTAATCTGAGTGTCCAATTTCAAAGCCAAGCTATTATAGGTAGCATGTTCATAGATCCAGTCCCGTCTGGAACAGAGGGTACAAAACCATTCAAATATTCTCAAATTAAAACATGAACATGCTTCAGTTTCAGAATTTAGCATATAAAGCGGTCAAGTTGCCTGAATAAAAATTCTGTCTACAGGTAGAAAATAAAGGTGTTCAAACAGGATTTAATGCTATCTATTTCACAGTAGGAAAATTTGGTAACATTTCTGTGGCCTTCCCTTGTCTGCTTTGATGTTGTACAGATGCTCAGTACAATCACACCTATACATAGCATTAAACCTCTGTTGATTCATTCTGGGTTTATTGTGAGGTTATTTCTGGTCTGATCTGTGGTAGGTGCAGAGAAACCAAATCTATCATGCAGTACATATAATAAATTGGTTATTATACTGGTGGTAGTCTAAATGTGAAAGCTTTTAGGAAGTACTGGCACAGGTTTTGTAATAAATGAGCAATGGAAAATGGTTAACATTAGCCTTGATTTTGTTGGTTTTCTTTTTCTTCACATTGTTGCAAAGTACTTTGACATTGTTTGAAGATAGTTTTGATGAGCCTGTCTTACCTATCTGTCTTTCTCTTGTTTACATTACATCATGAATGTCTATTTTTCTGTTTCATAGACAGTATGCTTACAAGCACATTGCATGTATATGATCATGTGATATTGTCTGTGTAGATACAGGGTACTTTGAGTTGAATTTAATATCTTTAGTAAATCCTTCATTCTGTCCAACTTTTCATAAATAAGGTTTTTGGCCAATTAATTGTTTGCAGTTCTCATCAGTGAGTTATTCTTAATCTGTTTTTTTTTAGTTTATTTACTTGCAATCTATACAAATATACATTTTGACATTTGAAACTTTTGATTTATGATACCGGTAGCCTATTGTCAGGGGAACTTAAGCATCACTGCAATCACAAAGGTCCAAAGGTTTTTCTCATAGTTACTAGCCACTCTAAGGGCTGTTGTGGCTAAGTGGTTAGTGTGCAGTTAGCCTTCAGATCAAGGGGCATTGGGTTCAACTTGCGAGTTGGCTGTCCAAGTGTCCTTATTATGAGACATTATGAATGCAGTCTCATGTCACAGAGGATGTTGGTATATTAAAGAACCCCCCTTACTCAATGGCCACAATTGCTGAACATGGGCCAGATTTATCACCCAGCCTTCACAGCATAAGGTGACATCTTCATATAAGTGAAAGGTTCTTTAGTGTAACATTAAAAAACAAATACAACAAAGCAGCCAGTCTAGACTGTCCAGAATTGGCCCGGTCTTCCCGCATTCCTATAGCATTATGCTTTGGTTTCTGTATTACAGATCTATTTCTACAATGTACTGAGATGAAACTTCTACCACACACTGTGATAGATCAAGTAGCCTTGGCACACAAACTGTTCACTAAGTGTTATATAACAATGAACAAAAACATTTTTGCTTTGATTGTTGAGTACTTGTAGGTAAAAAATTATGTTCTAAAAGGGGAACTGAATTTAAAAAAAAAAATAATCCAGTAAACTAGGCATAATTATGCTGTGATAAGAGCAGCATTTTTTCACAATCCCTTTTAATGAGCAATGTATACAATAAAACAGTAGTGTGTAAGTCTACCTGTTTTAGCTGTAGAGATGGTTTGGTAGTCATAGAGGTTTTACTGATGATGCAGTTTGTAGCTGTTGTTTTCTCTTTGTGTACCCATGTAAAACTATAGATGAGGATGTGGTCACCTTGATCTTGTTGTATATTCTTCTGGTAAACTGTTCTTCTAATAAGGCCACTCATAAAAAATTGTTGGTTTGCTGTAACTTGACTAACTCATTTCGAACCCTGAGAACCCTGTGACTCTTTTAAATTTTTTATCACAATTCTAGAAAAAGAAATTCGAGATGATACTCTTGTATGGTCTTGTTGCTTACCAATACATTCCATTTTGTTTTGCAGATTTCAAAATGAATTGTTGTCATAAAATTATAATGAAAAAACTCTTCCAAGTATTTGCCGTAGTTACCTTACAGCAAACCACCATATTGTTAAGCATGGATTGAGCTGTGGAGCACTTCTTGTCCATATACATGTACAATCAAGCAAGTTTTTAAGGATAGGTTATGATCTTTAAAAAAAGAAGATTTTTCTTATTTCAAATTTAGAGGACTTTTTTGTGTATGTTCAAAGTGCAATTCTAAAAAAAGACAGTCGGGCAAACTTTAACACTGTCTAGATACATATACATGTACATGATTGGAGAGTAGGCCTATAAATCACACTTGACCATTTTCCTGTCCATGCTTGACCATATTCCTGTGCAGGCTTATCCTAACTCTATCATCTAAACAGTGCTTGTTATCATTAATTTTCTGAATCTGTTACTCACCTTTATCAGGGTTAATTGAATATCAGATTTCATTTTAATTCTGATTACCTTACCCGGTCTCTGTAGTGTCAGTTATGTGAGTACACATAGATTGCTATCAGTGGAAGGCTGACATCATGTGAATAAAAGCCCTCTAAAGTTGTTAGTAACCTCTACATTTATGTTGTCACTGTTAGGAAACTGTCAAAGAGTCAGATAACCTGTGTTGTGACGCCCCTACTTGTTGTCAACCCTTAGCATTGTCATACTGTCAAAGCAATTCTCACTGAAGACAACACTGCTGTGCAATAGAAAAATTAAACCCAACCAAGGTCTTTGTCACAAAAAGCATCTCAGAACCTAAAGGTGACTTGTGTCAAAAACTACAAAAGAGTCAGTGTTAATTGTGATGAGTTCATTGATAAAACAGCAAGGCTGTGTTTGCTGAACAAGTTTTGATAATATAATCAAAACATATTGATTCTCTGTTACCCGTAAAAGTTCAATTGGTCCTTCAGGTCAAGTACTGTATTTATCAATTACATGTATTCTCAGAATTCTAATACTAAACTGCAGGGTACTGAAAATTTTGTTGACTTGTCAAATTTTCTTTGCGGTCAGGATGACATGGTTTCTTTAGAAAACAGTACCAACAGATCTAAAAATGGCTTAAGACATTTGTATACTTCAAAGTAAGAATGATCTGTGACCAGGTTAAGCAGCATCAAAGGACACATTTTATATAAGATTTCTCCTTTTACTTCTTCTCAATTGACACAGGACAATCCAGAGCTAAGTGTTACTACAGGGTGGTCATGTTAACAATGACACCAATCTTTTGTGAGATATACAGACTTCTGCAGAATTTGCTTACATATGTCTCAGTTTAAGACCTTCTTCATCTAATCCTTGTTGCCCTTTTGTGAAAATATATCAATGTCAAGGGTTGAGTGTTTGCAAGCCGGGAGAAGGTGTTTGAAAAAAATGGATGAGATTGCATGAGTATGTAACATGTTATTGAAAGAAAACATCTAAATAACAATGTTGTATTTTGTGAAATAATTTCAGAATTACAACCCTTAAATGTGCTTAGATGCTTTGAAAATGGTGGGCAAGAGAGCTTTAAGAGCCAACATCATCAGTGTTTTCCCATGCATAGGTTGTTGAAATAACTTCTTACTTAATCCTTTACATGTACATTGTACATGTATGTGTTACTTACAAGTCTAAGTTACAAGTCTAAGTTAAAAGTTACAATCAAGATCAACAGATCACATACCACTCTCAATGGCCCAATATGCAAACCATAGGCCAAAATTTGAAGCCCATCACCTGTATTTGGTGAAATATCCATGCATGCAAGTGAAAATTCTTTGATGGAACATTTAACAACAACAACAACAGTTGACAGATCATCAGTAGCATTTGCATTGAAATGCAATACCATAATTTCTGGATGAAGCACAAGTTTGTCAAGAAAATGAATAATTGAAGATCGTAAATTATAAATAGCTTTCTAGAGCCATTTAAGGCTGATCTTTATATCAAAGTTAAGTCAACTGAAGTTTGAGAATGTCAAGAAACTTTTGAAAATTGCAAATAGAAATCCTGTCATTGAATGCCCATCAAAATAAAGGACTTAAGATTAAAAGTTGAATGACAGAAAAAGCATTAGCTGGGAGAGAATATTGACTTCTTAATTCCTTGTAGTTCTTTTCTCAACCTCTCACATTGTTTGTTAATACTCTTTAACCACCTTTGTGATACTGGCCAATTTAATAGACTACAGTGTCATATTAAAAGATATGTGATAGTTTGAAAAATTAAATTTCTATAGTCAATGCCTTGATCTTTTTGTAACAGGGCATTGCCTGACTATAAAATTTGTGTTATTTGTACAAAGATGGAAAAATGTACTCAACACTTCAGATTTATGATTGATATACGAATATATGTTACTCTAATTTACATATTGTTAAATGGAAAATGTCAATGATACGCTTATGTCCAGAAAGTTAACCATAGTGTTAAATCCTGGTTCTTCAAGTGCAGAATTACATAGCCTGTTTGTGTGAATCTTTGTTATTTTTACACTTCCACCCAAACTCTGGCAGCTTTAAAATGTAATGTTACAAATGAAAGTGTGATTTGTGTGTGCCTGAGAGACATGACAATGGATATAGTGACATTTGGTGAGAGGTACTCTCTTGACATTGTGTTGCAGACTAATTGGTTGTTCAGATCTGTCGGCCTAAAAATAGTGACTGATATCTAATTTCAGCAAAGCAAGCATTACTAAATTATGCTGTGTCAAAAATTAAAGCTCCATTTATGTTCATAGATAAGAAAATATTTAACTCATATTTCAATGTTTTTACCATTGCAGCACCACTCTTATCTATTGCAACCTTTGGGCCCAATTACATGTAGTTGCCATGAAATATAGAAAAAAAAAATGAAGGCCCTTTTCTAAGATTGGCTTAGCATGTTTTAGACCCCAATAAGCACGAGATGTAAGTCTCATTTGCAGGCCAAAATTTGTGCAACTCTCATAAGCTGGACTCTACCACAGAATAACTGAAATAGTTTTGAATGTGATGTCAAACACTAGTCATCTAACACTGACAGTACATGTCTGCTTTTGACCAGTAGTGTTAAAGCTCAGCAGGGGAAGTGTGAAGATGCCAGAGATTGCAATGCTTCAGTAGCATTCATAATATCCCTGGGTCATAATACCCATCAGTGTATTCAGGTGATAAGACTCCTTAGTATGTATTGATTTATCTACTCATGTATTTGCTTTATTTGTGGTCATATCACAACAAATTTGTACCCAATTATAGGGAACAATTGAAACATAAGTGTCTTGATTGGAGGCCATCAGTTTTCTCACCACTATGCTTTTGTGGACTGAAATGCCCCATATTTTATTTATATATTAGCCTGGGATCAGCTGAAAACTTCCTCTGTGATAAAGTTACTTGTAGATTTTCTGATTTCTGATAAAAAATATTTACTTTTTTTTTTGCAATTCACTACTTACAGATAATGTGGGATTTCAGAGAGAGAAAAAATGGTTTTTAAATTTCAAAACTATAGGAAACTGTCTGAATAGTGTTGGGGAGAGAAAAAATGTTTCCTTGGTAACATGAAAGCTATTTTGATGTAACCCCTTTTGTAATTTATAATGAATTATTTTCATACAGACTTCATGTATTCCAAACAAAACAGCTTAAAGAGATTTGAAATAAGAAAATCCCGTACCCGGGACAGGCTTGTACTCTTAGTCAAGATAAAGCCTTCACTATAGTACTTTAATTTATTCTTTTAGATTTAATCATGATAGTTATTTTATCTCTATTGATGTCAACAATGGCAATAATCTAAACACAATATTTGCTTTTTGAAAGTACAAAATAACTTTGCTTTTTATTTTTCATTTAAATGTTATTTTGATGTTTTTAAAAGGAGAAATACTAACTTCATTTGATTGTTGTGGAATTCTTTTCTCATTAGAGTTCTCTTACTTCAAACTCAAAAGGGAATTCATCAATGGTGCAAATGTTACTTGACTTCTACAGGTGTTTAATTTGTTTCAGAGCACATACCTTTCTTTAGATTGTTGATTTAATCACAATCAGAAACAGATGACAAGTAATGAAGAATCATTTATAAACAGACAAATCTCTGATTTCATTTCCTTTTCACAGGCTTCAACACATTCTCTCTAATATCATGCCCTCCAGAAGGTATTGAAATTTTAGCACACTTCGTATATAAAGACAACATTTGCCAGTATTCGTGATAACAAGGTGTATAAAAAGTACACCTAATTTTCTTCCTTTCATCTTCCCTTTACTTTTTGGTGCGTTTTTATGCATTCCTCAGCCCTCTGTTAAAATACATATAATATGGAAGCATATCATAAATACTCAAATTCATATCAACTCCTCAAAGATTTACTTTGATTTGTGAAGTATTTCATTAGATAAAATGTGTAAGTCCTTGGAAAGGTATATCAAAGCGCATTTCATAACAAAAAAATGTCAAAATTTGCATAATCTGACAGGATGGGATAACAATAATTTTTTGAGACGGAAGAGTAATGTTGTCGTAAGTGGTGATAGTAAAATCATTGCCTTATTGTCAGGGCTGTTTGTTAAACTAAGTAGTGTTACGCATGATATTAGAAACTTTTATCAATGTGAACATCTGCGTTGTACTGATTAATTGATTTACCGTGTAGATCATTCTGATCACACTGTTAGCAGTTTACTATCTAGATGTTAATAAAGATATAGAATTTATAGACCATAACAAACTCACTAAAACATATATGAAGTGTGGCGGTAGTCTATGTTTCTGGTATGTAGGAAATGATGCATATATGTAACAATTTGCTCAAATTCCTACATAACTCAGAGGTCTGGACCACACTTATGAATATGAAATACAGTGGAAGAAGATATCCTTATATTAAAGGGAATAAAAATTCTGAATGATTCTTTTGCTCACTTGACCTCATTAGTGAGTTGACCTTCATAATCAGAACATTTCTGGCTCGTCACTCAGATGGTCTTAATAGCCATGCTCCTCTTTGTGGTATAAAGATCAACATTCTCCTCATTGGCAATGAATTTATATAATTAATTCTTACGTTTTAGTTATCACAGTGCATTGCCAAACTTGTGTTGTATGCTCTGGTTTTGAGGCAGAAGTTCAGTCTTGCTGTTGTTGAAAGTAGCTTGTTTCTAAAACTTCATGTGTATCATTTCTTCTTTTTTTTAATAAAAAAAAAAGTCTATCACTTATCAAGAAGGGAAAATGTCTTGATAGGAATACATAGCTCATTCAAGATACCATACTTTAAGAAAGGGGAGTTTGGTGCTAGTGCATATCCGGATAGTATACACATATATTTTTTTTCATATCAACTTTTTCTACATCTCAAATTTATTCAAAGTCTTATTGCCATTCCTCATGGCAAAGGTTGAACAAACATACTTTTTTTATACTGCCATTACTGATAATCTGTGTTACAAGTGGTACTAAATTGTAGAGTTAACTGCCATGTAGCTAAGTGTCATCTTCAGAGATAAGATTACTAGTCCTTCAATTAACCCTTGTCATGCTTATCCAGATAACAGATTAAATGATAAAGTTGTTCATATGTCTCTGCACAGTGAAGTTAATTAAAAAAAAAAGTACCGCCACTCCACATGGTGTATTATATTGTGCCTGAACTTTCATCCTCCTTTTCTTTGGGAGGGAGGTTGCGTGTTTATTTTGTTGTGGTTTTATCCAACACTCTCACAAAACTTTCAGTCATATGTTGGGCTCCTGATATCAGTACATGGGTAAAGAGTCTTGTCACACTTTTACATGTACATATAATCAGAGTTATTTGGTTCAGGTGGAAAATTCATTAGGAATATGAAATTAGAGAACTTGTATGTTATTTTTTTTTCACAAAATAAATGTACATTCTTTTTTTCACATCTGCTAAAACTATAGAGGTTTATTTTTATATTGTAAGCACTTATAGAATGATATTTTTCCCTGTCAAAAAGCTGTGTAGTAATGCCACACACACTTGGTTAATATATAGGTTTTCAATTTGTAATGGGTTGTGAAACAAATCTGGGAATGCCAGAGAAAATTTCAAAGTTAAAGGGGCAGCTTAACTATGAGGATTTCAACCAAATCAAAGGCTAAGGTGTATTCACACAATTTCATTGTTTGCAACTAGACTTTGTTGTACATGTACATGTACTTGTACAAATTCATTCTTTACAACACTGAGACTACTACTTTTCTGCTTGGTTTGAGAGGTCCAGACTTGGCTGATTTCATTTACATTATATACAAGATGAAATTAATTGCATATTTGTTAATTGTTACCAAAATTATGTTGAAATTTGCTGAAAGATGTGTTAAGCAACAATACACCAAAATCTGTATTACTGTAATGTATAAAGTTATTTTGTTTTCCTGCAGGATGGACCCAGAATCACCTCTAATGCAGCAGCTTCTCTAACAGATTTCTGTAAATGGCAGCACATACACAATATGGCAGATGACCGTGATCCCCATCACTATGACACTGCTGTTTTATTGACAAGGTCAGTACAGATATATCTTGTATACTAGAACAATCGGTGAGATTGTGTGGTTCTATTTAACTCTAATTTCTCCTCTTTGTTTGCTTGATGTAAGTACAGTGGAACCTTATCTAAAAGACAACCTCAATT
>JACSZP010007683.1:0-12583 GCA_016161895.1 Pinna nobilis | reverse complement strand
CCCCCCCCTGATTTGACCACATTGTAGCTGGTTCTGATTGTATCATAGTAGAGAGTGAAACTTCATACTGCATAATTTGTACTCATATCGACCGATAAACAACTTATCTTGCAGGGACGCAAAGCTTGTTGGCATGTTATTTGACCCTCAAATAAGAAGACATGTACTTGTATAACACAAAAATCGGAAATGAAAGGATAAACGCAGGATGAGAACCCAAGGAAACCACGTTTTTCACAAAGGGAAGTTCTAAAGTGTATAAATGATTACGAAATTTAGAATACTAATAACAAAAACGAGATCAACTTTATTAAAGAAACTCTGACAGCTAATAAAGGTGATACTGAAAATCAAATAATAATGAAAATATTAACTTAAATAACAATGACATTACAATTTATTAGAACAAAAATACTAGCAAACATGATAAAAATACTGATACTAGTAACAAAAGTAACAACAATAATAATAACAATAATAATATGATAGTGTGCTAATAGCTACGATAAAAATCATTTTTAAAGTACGTAACCTGTGTCATTGGTTCCTACACAGCCTCGTCTTGGATCACACATCTGCTCAGTTTTACAGTCGCACTCTTGGGTACAGCCTTTCCCGTAATATCCAGCTGGACACTCATACAAACAGTCCAGACCATGAAATCCATCAGGGCATTCTGAAATGACATTTGTCAAATGAAATATTGAATACCTCCTCCATCTCATTGAGATATAAATTGATATTCATAACACATATATTAACTGCCAGATCTGTGAATAAAAGGTAAGCAACTTAATAAAAAGTTGAAAAATTGAATCAACTAAAATATCAAGCCACTTGATATATTAAATCTTTAATAAGTTAAAGGAAACTCGAAATATTTTGATAGCAGGATTAATAACTTCCGCATTTGAAGACCCTTAGCGCTTGATAAGGAAAATAATTATCATAACATGGAATCGGTACTAAAAATAGATAAAATATTCATGGCAGTGATGAATAAAAACAATATTAATTATGATAATAATTAGTGTGATAATGATGATTAAGATAAGATAACAATGAATCTAACGGTATCCTTAGTAGGTATTAAGAATATTTACTGAACCTGTTACATCCAATACTGTGCAGCCGTGAATGTGATCACATATCTTGTCAACTCTACATACACAAGCTTGGATACAATGTTTTCCATAAAATCCAGCTGGACATTTGTGCGAACAGTTCACACCAGAAAATCCAGCAGGACATTCTGAAATGAAGATTGTTCTGGAAAATTAAACGACACGATTTTATCTAAAGATCGAATTAAATCCTGTTTTATTGACCAACCATGTTAGATGTTCTAACTTTTGCAAAGTGAATATATCCGATTTTTGATGATATTTTTATATTATGTACCTGCCTATTGAAAAAGATGAAAATTTATACTCTTGTACATGGATGTCTATTGCGTTTGCTTTTGAAAAGTTACATAACTCATCAAAACCACTTTGTATTTCAGTTCGAAATGATAATTATATGTTATTGTGTTTCAGGAAACTCAGCATATCTCAATGGGATTGCATTAAATTTACGATTGTACTAATTTCCGCATTTGCAGGCCGTAATCGATCAAAAACTAAGCGCAAATCGGATTCGGAGAAGTGATGTAGACACTCAATTTAAACCATTCAAATTTTTAGTAACATTTCTAGACATTAACAGTTCAATAAAAACATATCTTTTTATCAGGGAGGCAATATGATTAATTAAAAATTTTCTTTTAGAGAACATCAAATGTTTCTTTCGACAAGAGGATCAATGAAGATTTTCATGGCTGTACTTTTCGTTTTCGTTTATTTGGTTCTGTATTTTTATTAACTAATATAACTTTATCCTACAACTTGTACTAAAAGGGAGAACAATTGTGTCTACACGTAGACTATAGGCCTTCCAAAAGTAAGTTGATAAATTGTCATTTTACTATCTAAGGTACCAGCGTGGCTGGAATCCATGCCGAATGGAGGCGAGAGAGAGACTACTGCTCTAAACGTAGACCACTGAAGCCCCGCCATTATCATATTGTTGTTGTTGTTTAACGTCCCTCACAAGAATATCTCACTTACATTGTCGCCCTTCACCGTGGCCGGTAAAGGGCGACAAACTTAGACTATGCTCGGCAGTTAATGCAGTAGGGCAGGAAGGGCTCTGTAACGTGCCGACATTTACTGTGACATGGGCCTTCGTTTTTTTTCTGTCTCATCCGAAAGGTAAGGACAGTAAACCACAGAATGGTTCAGAAGGCGAATGCGCTAACCACTAGGAAAAGCATGTGGAATCTATGAAAAGCTAGATGACACACAGATTTCATTATTTTTCTGAATCAACGTGAATATTTTTTTTTATCTGGTGCAGTATATTTGATGAAAGTCTATTTGTGACCTATGTTCTTTATGTCGATATCTACTGTGACACGGGACCTCGGGTTTTACTGTCTTATCCAAAAGTCGGTTAAAGTCAACAGCCTTCACCAGTATTCGAATCAATGACCTCAAGGTAAGAGGTCTAACACGTTCGAGTCGCCTGGAGATAATTTACTAAAGCTCTTATCTATCCGTAATCATTTACACTGACTGTGAATAAAGTTTTCACTTTCAATTAGAATATCGATTTAAAGCTATATTCGGTTTTCAAAAGTTTGACAAGGACATTTCCTCAAATGCAATAGCTGTTTATGTTTTCACTTGTTTCGCTGCTACATTTCATAATATACATATATCAAGCAAACGAAGCATGTTAAAACGATTTTATCCATCATACGGGTACAAAACTATCTTATCGTAACAATTATCTATCCAGAAATTGAAAAATTTACTTACCTATACAAATTCCATTCAACATATATTCGCCTATTCTGCAAACTTCCCCTAACTTCCTAAAATATTAAAAAAACATATACAGTATATTCAAATTCAAATGTTTATTGACGATTACCAAAAACATGAGGCGTACATCATAAATGAACATCATACATGTATATATTATATATGTATAACATGATACACTACATCAGTTCACCACAATTGTCCTGATTTTTAAATTCAGTCTGTCTCAGATTAAGGCATTCATTCAAATAACGACAGAAATGCTTTGTGAATGTATAATTTTCAGGATTCAAATCAACCATATATTCGGAATATTTATCTCTTATGATCGCATTTGGTACATAATAACAAGGAGTGTTGCTCATCCTCAACTTCATTTAAACAAAAAGTCGCAGAAATACATATGTTATATCAGACTTCGTGTCAATCCAAAAAATAATTTTCTATACAGTCGAGTCTCATTAATCCGCACGGCTATAATCCGGACGCTTCACCTTCCGGGTTAAATTTGCTGGGAATAGAAGTTTTCTGTGTTATTTTGTTTCATTAATCCGGATTTTCAGATTCCAGATCCGGAGTTCAATTTTCACAACGGACATTCATTTTGCATTATATTTTGACCTAATAATCCGGACAGTGAATGACTGACCAGTCAACCATTTTTCAAAACCACCAAGCATAAATTGTTAAGAAAACACAATATCTGTATAAGTAATAATCACATGTGCTCAATAAACAAAGATCCAGTTGATAATTGGATTAATGGTGTGATGTGTTAGTAGGGTTCATTCTCATTTATCCAACTTTTGTTGATTTAGCATATTATAGGTAAATATCTATAGTTATTATCTACCTGTTTGATAAAGTGAGATAGGAAAGATACAATTGAAATACTACCTGGCCTGTTTTACTGAAAATGTAAAATCAGAGTGCAAAGTCTGGCTTTTCAACTATTCCTGAAATTTTAAACTTACAAAGATTAAAGTAGCTGTGCTATCAAATTCCATAGATTTATCACAAATAATATTGTTGCTTCCTACTCATTAGTAAATGTAAATTTTTGTAATATTTTTATAAATTTGTTCTATTTAGGCCTGTTTGATACCAGGTGATGGTTATAATTGTGTAATTTGAAAATTATAAAAAATAAAATAAAATTTCCGGTTTCAGTAATCCGGACGCTTCAATAACCCGGACGATTTGCACGGGAACGCAGGTATCCGGATTAATGAGGCTCGGCCAGACACACACACACACACGCGCGCGCGCACATATATACATACATGTGTATATATGCTGTCATTCCAAGTCTTGAAATAAAATGTATATTTGTATATCGACTAATAGAGAAATACGCGGTTTTGTATGAAGAAAATGAAAAGAACATACCTGAAAGATACACAGCAGCTAATCACAAACATAAACAAAAACAATTCCATCGAGATTTTCATGATCGAAAGCGGAAGTGCGGCATTCGGACATGATATAAGCAAAACTAAATCAAGGAAATACATTATAGCTTTATATACATGTTACGATTACATGATGGGCACAGTTCTATGACGGCATACGGAAATACTCGAGTTTAAAACAGATATCTGTTGGCATATACCAGGTGTTCGAATCGCGATTGTTGACATGTGCTTTTAACCATTGCCCCTTATGCCATATATCCAAGGTTCAAAACCAAATTGACAAAAGACCAAAGTTGTTGCCATTAGTAAAAGCTGTCTTTGCGTCGAGCGTCGGAGGTTTGAATGTGAAATGGATGGTCGTTAAAGATTTTACTGTGTTTGTGTGGCAATATTCCATCATGTGTCTCAACTGATTTGATACGTAAGGACTTGTTCTGTGTATGACGAGTTGTTCTTGCAGTCTCAGTTCAAGGCGGCATTTCGCAAATTCTTTGGTCGTAATACCATTCTAGTTTGTCAATGCAACCTATTATGGGGTCGAATGCTGTCTGTCGTATTTCAATGCAATTGTTATGTTGTTCTTAACACTCTAATTTTGACTACAGACCACCAGGTTGCCTGTTGTAGACATAGGGCTCTCGGCGGGTGTGACCAGTCGGTGGGGATACTTACTCCACCTAGGCACCCGATTCCATCTCCGATATATTCATGGATCCGCCCAAGTAGTAAGTTTGTATTCTTTATAGGACATAAGATTATTTAAACATTGATTCTTTATTCTTTTCCGGTTCACTGCGAAATGACCTGAATGAAGACTGTGCACAATGTCTTCACTCAGGTCATTTCGATGTGAGCCGGAAAAAATAAAGAATCAATGCTTAGAATTAAATTTTGGCAATCACTTGGTCATCTTCTGAAACAAAAAAATATAATATTATCGAAATGATATAAACGAAGAAACAGTCGCGCACTAAATGCGTCATTATGACAACTGGCAACATCACTGCGCTCAGTCTACTTGACGTAGTACAGGGTGGTGGTTTAATTATCGTTCATGTCATTGAAGTATGAACCGAGTATTTTCTGGATTTTAACCAATGAAATCCTCGGAAATTTACAATAATTAATTATTAACTGATCGTTTTAGGGCGCCGTGACTTAGTGGTTACTGGTGTTGGTCTTCTGATCGAGAACTCCGGGTTTCAAGTCCGAGCTACGCTGCGACTGGATGTCCCTGTCTTTCGAGTAAGACCGTTAAAACCAAGGTTAGTATGTGTCACAGTAAGTGTTGGCATTTTAAACGTTCACCATTCTTTTTGACAAAACAAAGCTAAATTCTTTCATCTGCTCATTTACAATAGGATGAGGAGTGGTATTTATAGATATATGTAGTTGAAAAGTCAAATGTATTTAGGCGCTTACATGAAGAAAGAGACCTAGATTGTATACTCCAAACGATCTTTAAATTAATTTAGAATCCACATCTGGTTCACATCACCCGGTGAGTAGCTAATATTATAATAACTACGCAGCCAATTTTTGATAGCTGTCAACAAAGACGTTAAAAGCTTGGAAAAAGGCATTGTGGAGCATTTGGCAGATCCAGCAATATACTAGGATATATAATAAGTATAGTAACTAGTGTACAATAAGGACACTAGTGTTATTTCGAATCCAGCAGAGTAGATGAAGTTCTAGTTCCTTGTCTTTAGTTGGAATATCAAACGAACATAGCACTTATCTATGATTTGCAAGGATTTCCTTTATCGTAAGTACTGTAGGGGTATATGTTGGGTTGGGTTGGGTTGTCGAGAGAATTATCAATGCCCGATTAAAATATTGTGCAAATCAAATAACTAAGTAATGTAATTTGCATATACAAACTATTTTGTTAGGGGCTTTACCTGCTGACATATTTGTCAAGAAGGTAAGACGTTTGTTTGGCAACATTAGAGTCTTTGAAGAATGGTGTGGCCTTTGTGCTCATTGGCCCCTTCAGTTTGTGAATCGTTTTTGTACTAAAGACCCCACTGACTTCACTTAAGAGCGATAACGTTCTCTTTTTCACGTTTGGCCCATTTTCTTGTATACTCCTCTACAGAATTTGTAAGAATTTCAAATTAATGTTTTCAATTTATGGATATTGGCTCGTGTTATTCGGGTGCTTTGGCTGAGACATTCCTTAGTTGTACGTTTTGAAAATGTTGAGGTCCCCAATTATAACGTGGCCAGCAGGGATATAAACGAATGGAGGAATGTAAAAATGTGAACAATCCTTCATATCCTAATCGATTAATGGACTTGATGCCCATAGCTGCTTTGTCAGATAAAATGTATCTGATACAAAGCCAAAACATACAGTATGTAAGAGTATATAAAATTTGTAATTTCAATAACAGATATGAAAAGCACATTTGATTGTTTAACTCTTTCAAGGTGCACTTGGACTCATTAAGCAAAACATTATCGTACGTGAGATAACGACGGAATCGTGTACAAATACATGTAGATATAATTAACCGATTTACAAATTAAAGATGGTCAAATCAACGTTTAAATATCCGTGCTGGACATGTTTTGTCCGCGTAACTCGCCCTACTTAAAGGTATCGACCATGTCTGTTAACATGGCGGGAAATGAATACAACCGTAATTGTGTATTTTTCATAATTCAAACGACGATATTTGAAATTTGCGGGCATATTTTTTGGTATTTTATCAGCTACATCCTCTAATTATATGCTGGTGCAAATGTGATATTTCAATTCTATGAAGATGAAAAATGAGTCCAAATGTATCTTTAAACCTAAGGATCATAATGTTTTTTCCACATGAGCCGACTATCAAAATTGTAGTTTATTGGTACTTTCAGTTATTGTTACTACTTAAATATAGCGAGGCTTTACAATTGTGGTCTCTTATGA
Source organism: Pinna nobilis (assembly GCA_016161895.1). Lineage (NCBI taxonomy): Eukaryota > Metazoa > Mollusca > Bivalvia > Pterioida > Pinnidae > Pinna > Pinna nobilis. Next base: position 5,378 of record JACSZP010007683.1, on the reverse strand, counting down.
TAGCTAAAATGGATGCTTTTAGTAACAAATTTGCTATCCAGTAACGGTGACAATTCGCATAAAACAACACAGACACAACAACATACCATATGGTAATGACAAATCCACTGCTAAAACTTACACTGTCAATATTCCTCATATCAATAATCTTTTGCCATAATGTTGCACAATAGTTTAACCCATAGTTAAATTTAACTACGAACTTACTGATGGTTAAATTTGTGGTTGTTGTAACTCTAAAATAACATTTGAACAAGTTAACTCGTAATTAAGTAACTAAACAATTCTGCAATAGCGTTAAACCATAAAATTAGCAAATTCCAAGCTGAAATTTTACCTTACAGGCTAACTACAGGTTAATTTAACGATGCATTGTGCAACTGGGTCCTGGTCAGTCTGTAAAAACATGATGAGGGATATGCACCCCCTGTCGCATACCTAGTCTTGATCCCGTTTTCTCGCTTATGGCCATCACCGATTGTGACTTATTCCCGTAATCGATGATGTGGGACACGGTGTGCCATCATGGCCAGGTTGATCAAATGGTTAATCTGTAAAAACATGATGAGATATTTGTTCCCCTGTCACATACCTGGTCCCGATTCCCTCTTTTCTCGTTTATGACCATCACCGATTGTGACTTATTTTTGTATTCGAAAATGTGTGACACGACGGGTGCCACGCGTGGAGCAGGAATCGCTTACCCTCCCAGAGCACCTGATATCACCCCGGTTTTTAGTGGGGTTCGTGTTACAATATTTTTAGTTATAAGTGTATTTGTGTATTTTGTGTTTTGGCCACGATTTTGTCTGTCGTTGACTTATTCTATTTGGAATGTCCCTTGGTATCATCTATTTCACCCATTTAATAGAGATTACAGAGCTACTGACGAATGAAAGGGTATCGTACTTTCCAGTCCAATCAACTTATATTTTTGCGCATCTTTAAGTAGCTTCCTTTCAGTAGCAACCCTTTATCATGAAAAACCTGATAAAGACCAAGTCATTTTAAATATCTTATCAAATGAGATATATATACTCCTTATGCAGGTGCTGCTTGAATACTGCAGCATAACAATGTACAATTCACAATAGGGAAGTTGAAGTATTTTCCCTTACCGTAAAATTTTAATTCCGAACCGTCCCTCATTGTCGGCCGCCAGGTATCAAGCTGATTCTTATACTTCATGGTACTACAAAGCAACCCATCATGTCAAGGAGGATAACTCGCACAGTCATGCATATTGATAATTTTTCCAAATATTGATGTTCTTGATCACAACAGATACTAAGAATTGCCGATAATCCTTTGTCTTTATCAAGTTATCGGGGTAGCCAGATATAACCAGGAACCAGACCAGGAAATCCAGGTATTTTCCTATTTCGGTATATGAACAAAAATGTTTAAATTGCAAGGTATATTGATCTTACCTGAACTGACTGTTGCAGCAGCTGGAAATAAATCGATTTTGATTCGACGCCAAATTTGCATTAAGTACAGTATTTGTAATGTGAGGATATTGATATGGGAAATAGTGTTCGTTGGAGTTTTCGACAAGGATTTGTCATCATTTGGTATGTTGTCAAATTATTATTTATTTTACAATGACAATTGATGTCATGGGCATTAAACGTGGGACATGTGTGGCTGTCATTACTGACAGCTAGCATGAATCATGGCTAATATTAGAAACATCACACTCACAAAGCCCATGTTACATCACATTCACGGCGCCATGTTACAAGTTTATTAGCTAATTTCGAGCACTATCACACCTGAAAGACATTTAAACTAGCCGGACGCCATCTCTGAAATTTGAACATAGGACCTCACGGTTTTAACGCGTCCTGGCAGTTCTAGTGGTGATTGTTTTCTTCAGCACTTATCATTTCGCATTTTTTAAAGGCTAAAGTGAAAGAAAATTTGTACTTTCGCTTCATGGAATAGACGAATGTCTATTGATTGTAGCACTTAGATGAGAGAGCATCTTCTTTTCCATTTTCGGTTTACAAATGCACATGCAAAAATTTAGCATGTATTGGAAATGCTCTCGTTTCGAGCATGTATATACAAATACATGTACATCACTTGTATATAGCGAGTCTAATTTTAATTTTGTTGCTGCGTTGGTGTTTTAACCAACTCTATTATTTCAGTCATGCTATGATGGAAGCAAACTGGTCTAGCCGCAGATTTTGACTTATGCAAAGGACTTACAAAATATCCTACATTGTATTTAGGGAAGGTCCAGTTCAACGCGCCTAGCGTCTTTAGTATTATGATTTATGACCGATTCTCAAATTAGCTCAAATTCTTATAGAACAATGTGACAAAGAAAGCTTTGGACAAACAAAAAACCAACAAGAATATTTCGATGCTCGTTTACTAAGAATTCACAGTACGCAGGTTTGGTTATATTATCAGACGATCCGACAATACAATCAACACAAGTAGGGTCATCAGAATATCCCACGATCCCCAATTACCGTAAATCTTCGTGTGACAAGCAAAATAAACAAAACGAATACTGTTTAAACTTTGATAATCAAATGTGGCCAGGATGCGTAATGCGTAGTGAAGAACAGCAATATATCTAAACACTACTGAAAGGATAAGTAACCTTACTAGTACAAGGCTAAATCTATATGCCGGCCCGTAATAATTACTACAGCAATACTTTTAGAATACTGAATACAATTAATATTTTCCCCGTTAGATTTCTTAAACACGCCCACCCCTAATACACATAAATTTGTATCATCGTGATTTATGAAAAAATGACACTACTTTTTTTTGCCACAAGATCGACCCACGGGGAAAAATTCCTAAATCCACACATGTATTGAGCAAACGCTAGTATTGATACACATGCACATGTGTATGGATGGTTTATTCCCCGAACGTCTACTCGCTAAAACAACAATGCAACTATCAGACTCAATTAGGAGACCTTCTAAGGGTTACAAGTAGAGTTTACCTGTACGAAAAAGTACAGGTAATATTTGCCAATATGAAATAGTAAAGGTGAAGGTTTATGCATTAACTCTAGATAGAAAGCAAAAAACTACTTATATCTCAAAATATTTAAGCATAAAAAACTATAATCTGTTTCTTTTTTCAATATATGTAATGATATAATACTTTACATTGTTAAATAAGTCTAATTTTATATTCAACATATATGTCTCTGCTTATCAATATCAATACTATCTTTATGATAAAACCTTTCAAATGTACTTTCTGGAGACCACCCCGCTTTATTAATAATAATGTCTATTGGTAAACCCGCAGTCTTGGTTGCTGAAGTAGAAGCACTTTTTGTGCCATGAGAATTAAATTTTGTAAAATCAATGCCTGAATACATTTAAGCCATCTAGAAATCGTATCTTTACTAGCCACTTTATGTGGCATTTGTGTTGTTATTAATAGCATTAAACTTACATGTAGTTCATTACGTAGAGTTTCTGTGACTGATAAATATTTTGTAACGTTCTCACTACACACAAAGAAATATCAATGTCAAATAAATATAAAGTTATCGGTTTGATGTGATAGGATGGTCTAGAATGTTTAACTAATTCATTAATGTTAAATATAACCTTATCATTAAAAGTCTGCATACTATCTGTATCTAAAAGAGACAAGGTCTGAACTCTTTGCCAGTCACTAAAGCATTAAGCGTCACTAATTTCTGCGACAATTCTAATAAAAACAAATTATCTTTCTCTTGCATGCTCTATCAAATATTACACTTTCTGAACCACACATTTCTAACCCTCTATACATTTTTCTCTCACCCTTCCTCTAAAACCATCTCTCTCCCCACACTCATATATCTCTCTATAATTCTCATTTTCCTCCCAAATATTTATATGGCACTCCTCTCTGCTTAACAATTGTGTATTTTCAAATGCCAACAGCATAGTCATACTTCGTACTGTTAAATATATAATCAACACATTGTTAGTTTGGTTTCATGGGGTTATTCAGCGTATCAGGTTTTCAAGCACGGTCACAAGTCGACGTCGATGTCCAAATACATGTAATAACCCAATATATTTACCGAGGCTATTATTGGAAAATCTACACTCGTACTTGCAATCGTACATGTACTCCTGTTAACCTTTTGTTCATAACATTTAAACAACATTTATCGTTGGTGAAAGCAGACACGGCACTTATATATACTGACACCTGCATAAAAGTAACAGAAAAAATCCCACAGTTAATTTATTATTAATCATTAATTTTATTATAGATGTAACAACCACATGTACATAAATTGCAATATTGACAGTGTTTTTCAGTTTTCATTTGTATCCTTCAAACATTAAACACCTGATGCTTTAATGTCGTTTGATAAAAAGAGAAAGTTGTGTAACGATCAGTGACCAATGTTATAACTCCTACAACGAATACAAAATAAAGAGTTGGGCAAATACAGACTCCTGAGTATGCAGGATCACGCATAATGGCTAAGTTAGCTTTCCCTTTTGACCTGTCATACCCACTGTATGTCTTATATCTTAATTAGCTATAGGTAAATGGATTCATCCATTACCAAAATCAACGTGTTAAGAACAGTCTAGCAATTTATCTAAATTACATCAGACAGCTTCGGCAAAACGTATTCGCACAGTAGACCGTTATACCGAACATAGAATTTGCGCAAATCTGACTTTAAACGAGACATAGCACCTAAAACATCAACTTGTTTGTCAATAGTCTACCTACATTTTAAAACTATTCATACAAAGAACAAACTCTTAGACATCAAATAAGTTGAGAGAAATAATCACCATATGCAGATGATGCTCGAATATTGCAACATCAAAATGGGAAGTTGACGATGGCGAAACTGAAGTCACCCCGTTAGTCATAAAGTTTGAGTTATTATAAGTTTACTGTTTACATCTATATGTTCAATAAAGTATCTAGGTACAGAACAGACGTAGAAAACTGTGTAGGGTCTTTTGCACTGGGATATATAGAATCGATTAATCAATGAAAATGATTATTGTTGATAAACAAAACGTCCTCGAAAAACAGTGGAGCCTCATTAATCCGGGTACCTTCGTTTAATGTATATATCTCTATTGTCCGTACTCTAAGTTCTACATGTGTTTATATGCATTAAGCATACGTGCTCATGGCACTGAAATAAGAACACACCCGTTTACTGCAAACGTTTATTACTAACTAAATTAAATAAAACAATTATACAGCTTGCACGTGCTAACAATGGAATTTGTATATCTACATCTTTCAATGCTTGGTTAAAAGGGTTAACATTTCATTATTAATTATTTGATTACAGGCAGAGCTCGCCGGACAAGTTATTGTAACGTGAACTTGTCCGAGCGGAGTATTATAACGAT